>PVLA01002797.1:0-26332 GCA_004027455.1 Hydrochoerus hydrochaeris
ATCTAGAGGGCCTCCAGCAACCCCCCTGGAGTCTCCACCCTCGACTCCATATTGAGCATTACATAAAAACATACACATGTGAACTACACAAATTACAATTATCAGTACAAAACATTTCAAGATCCCCGTGCCCAATTCCCACATGCGGCGTCCTTTTCCTGGAGAAGCGATTGTCACAAGGCGTGGATGGACTAGGACGGGGCATGGACAGAAAAGGGCGCCGCAGCTTCCCAAGTGCTGCACTTCTGGCCTTCCATGCTCTAAATTTAGGGATGTTACACCACAACTAAATAATCCAAATAATGTAAGAGAAATATAACTCCTAGCCTGCTAGCCAAGGTCATGTTCTCTGAAATTGCAGAATAAATTATAGGAACAACAGAGGAAATATTTATTGGGGAAAGAAAACTTCTGTCTAGGAGAGACAGAAGAAATCCTAGTGGATTGTCCTAGACTCATCTCCTCAAGGGAGATTTATAGAGAAAAACCTTGAGTTGAGGCAGATCTAAAGTGGAAAAAAAATATAATCAACTAATGATATTACAAATAAAGTTGCTTAGGTAACATTGATACAATGGGAAATGAGAAGGTGGGTAAGAGGAGAGACAAAATTATGGTGAACCAATATGATTGCAAGTACAATGGCTTAGGCAATATTGACTAAATGGAGATCAAATGAGGAAGCAAGTCACCCAGCAAGTGTCCATAGACTAAACAGAGACTTTTTCCAGAAGGGAGGTTTCTGTTTCCCACTCAATGACTGCTACTTTTCCTTGGGAGAACTAAATAAATGTAGTCATTCTGTCTTAGTCTTGATGTCTGATATTTAGTGTATACACCTCCCCCCACAGTTACAATGTAGCTTTTGCATTTTCTGTGTTCCAGATCGTAGCCCTGTCTGACTATAATATTTCAGAATAACTGAGCTATCTATAATACTTCTGCTTTTATGGTGCCTGCTTTACACAGGGTTCATGATGACAAGCTCATACCCTTACAGGAAGCTGAACTAGTTAGAAATATTATAGACAGTCAGACAGGTCTAGGCCCTTGAGGAAGCTGGCACAGAGGACCAAAGGTCTTGTGGTCTTGGAGGAGACACACACCTCTTGCCGTGGGCCAGATCTCAGGACAGAAGGCAAAACAAAGGCAATCACACCCTTAAATATAAACATTAGGGATTAGGTATGGATCACTTTGAGAAGCCAGGAGTCACCATCACAGTCCCCTACAGGAAGGGTCACTAATCTGTAAGAATGCTCACTTACTATGTGACTCACTTCCCCATTTGTCCCTGATTTGGTCAATTTTACCTGAACAATTAAACTTATTGGTGGATCATATCATCTCTGTCCCACCTCATGCCTTTCTGTCTTGTGAGTTCCCAATTTTCCCCATTTTAGACCAGCCTCATCTCATGGTTTTTCTCTATAAACATCCCTAGAAAAATTTTGGCAACCCACTCGGGACCCCTTCTGTCTCTCTCTCAGACAGAAGCTTCCTTTCTCTAAATAAATGTTTCTACTCTTAACCTCTGTTGTTCCTAAAATTCAGTCTTCGATTTTAGAGAACATGATATCATTCTGGACATACAGTATGTCGGGAATTTTGTTCCCCTATATCGATACCATGTATACCTAAATATTATATGTTCAGTTTTCCATTAAATCTCCCACAGCAAGAAAAAGGACAAATAACGTCCCAAAATATGTTGGTAAGTAGACTATGAACTCAGTCCAAAAAATTTAACTGTTCTGAGAAAAAGAAAAGGAGGACATAGTTTTTAAAAATGAGAGGGTCCAAACATACTACAGAGTCCTACAGAGTCCTCACTCCCTGCCATCCTGAGAACTGTAGAATTGCCAGCTTCTGTATAACTCCAGGAGTCAGAACTCTTCTGATCTTTTGCTTAAAGCACCTTTTACTTAAATATGGACTAGCAACAGAAAATCCATTTAATATTGATTTATAGGCATTCTTGGACAGCTGTTTATTTTGTCTGCTGTTATGAAGATCTAAAAGTAATTCAGAATTTTTGTAGACCATTGGTTCTCTTCTTTGCTTCACCTGGTGAAAAACATGCAAAATCTCTTTAAATTTCTTCTTAGCATGGAAGACATTGTTTATTTGTGGTATAAATGAAACTCAATAAAAATGGAATTTCCTTATGTAAGTTTATCTATATGTAAATATTTTTACTGTAATGAGAATATGCATCCCAGATCCCCTAAATTAGAAACTTGCGGAGCAGGGTCTAGCAATGTGTGTTTTTATGTGTTTCAAAATGGTTTGGATGCAAATTAAAATCTCAGAACTATTGACCTCCTCTGGTGAATGTGAAAGGAGGAACTGATGCCACCCAGCACTATGCTAGTTCCAATTAGTGGGCTAATTTAGTACCACCCACCCTTAAGCCCAGAATCACACACCCTAGATCCAGCCATACCCCGAAATCCCCACCTATGAGGTTTGAAGGAACATCTAGTTACAAACCATAACAGGAATGGTATGGCTCAGTGTCTCCTTCACATCCTCTCTCTGGCTCTGCCTCTCTCTCTCTCTTCCCCAAATACCCACATGCATAAATATTTATGTGTGTATACTGTAGTGTTTAACAATAGGTATTATTTCTATATTTTCATTGACTCACCTTCAGATGCTGTTTAAAGTAAGACCTATGTCTACTTTCCTTCTGTGAAAATCTTAGCCTTTATAAATGATATATTCACTATATAGAAACTGAAAATACAAATGGAAAAGGAAAAAAAAGGCAATTAGTAAGGCAGGGGAAAGGAGGGTAATTCTCTGCAACTCTATCCACACTTCCAAGTTATTTTTGACAAATCATGGACATTATTAAATGAAGGTCTCAGCATAGCCCAGGCTCTTCTAGCTCTTTTTTTCTGGAGCTTCCAGCTCTGAGTGTGTGTGTTACTTTACCATGCAGTGGAGTTTCATGATTTTCAGTTCTGCACATTGAGTAGAACTATGATGAAAAATAATTTACTCACTCTCAGAATAAAATGTCCAAAATATTTCCTGTCAGTATTAAAATATAAGACAGACAAATCATAGGTAAATATATTACTGATTTAAAGAGATTAATTAACAAGATCTTCTACTGGAAATATATACAAGAGACCAAATTCAACCATAAGTGCAATTAAATAAATGTTAGGCCATAAAACAAGTCTCAACAGACTGATGAGAATTAATTTTATTAATATTTTACAGATCCTTGCTTCAAATATGGGTCAGATAAAAATTTAATTAAGTGATATATAAAATCTGATAAATCTGTAATTTTATCTTATTTATTTATTTATTTATTTAGTACTGGAGATTGAACTCAAGACCTTGCACTTGCCAGGCTGGCACTTGTGCCACTGAACTACATCCCTGGCACTGTAATTTGATATTCAAAAACCTGGGTTCCTAAAGAAATTAAGCTTCTGATAAGACTAATAAAAATAAAAGGAAGTGAGGAATAAATTTTTTAAATACTATGAATGAAAAATTGGTATAACTACAGGTCCAGTGAAGTTTGAAATTATATAATGCTGCTTTAGGATAGAAGAAATGAAGAGTAGGCTGGAGATAAGGAAATCATAACTCAAAGTTATACTTCTTAAGAAGACGACAACTTCCAGATTTAGAGGAAGCCATCCAAAACAGCTTCATACCAATATATTTGTTGGCTCAGTTTAATACTTTTTCCCTACCAGATCCTTCACCAACAGGCTACATTGGCTCAATTAAGAAAGGAAGGTATAGGAGCTTGTCGTTGAGATGAGGATAGCTCTGAAGTTAATAATCCTTGGCCACATTCACACTTCCTCCCTACCAGGTCTATCACCTCCCGAAGTCCATAAATCAGCCCAAGTAAGAGAGTCAACAATACGTCCACTGAATTTGGAGAATGTTTAAATCACTGCCAAAAATAAATGAATACATAAATAAATAACCATAAAAAGAAATAAATGGGCCTGTAGAGTTAGCAGGTATCTTTTGTAGGGAGAGGGGTGGGCACTTTTATGTATAGATTTTTAACCTCCCAAGAAAAGTACAAATATTCCCTGTGCCAAACTATAATGCATCTCTTCCCATAGGGTACCTGCACTCTTCTCTTGAGTGCATCCTCTCATCTCTATCTCTGCCTAATGAAGTCTAGCTGTGTCTCTTTCTGATGTGTCTTGAAAATTTTTTCTCTGTAACAGGAGTCAGCAAACCTGCAGAAATCAATTAAATTCCTTACTTTAGCTTTGCTGGGAATCTCTCAGCCCTAGCCTGGTGACATTTTTTATGGGCAAGCCAGCAGCCCAGAGAGGGCAGAGAGAAAAAAAAGACATGGAGAGGGCAATTTTGGCAAATTCAGTCAAAAAAAATCTCTTTATTTTTCTCTTTCTTCCATGTTTCTCTCAACCCTTTGCTCTCTGGATCATAATTTATCTTTTTTTCCCCCTCTTTCTCTTGCTTTCTATGTCTACATAGTTCTGCAGTCTTAGGGTCTTTTTTCTTTCCAGCAGTTAAAGAGCCTTACTCCCCTAGAAAATGAAGACCTCTACATAAAAGCATCAAAGAGACACTTACTCGGTCTAACCACAAAGAAAAGAGGTAGGAGGTACTCTCCAGGACATGCCGCAGCCTTAATAGTTATTTCTTTAGATTAAGCACCACACTCCTTCCTGGGTTGGATGGGACTTTCAAAACTCCTGCTGATGAAGATAGAAAATAAAGATGAGGCTGCATCCAGTGCCTTGAGCAAAATTTCCAATGCAACCATCATGGGAAGCTACAGTCCTGACACCCAGTAGGAAGAAAGAGTCTCCAGATTATACTAGAGAAAGCAATATTCAAAAGCATACACACTTGACATTCCTAAACACTCAAGCCTGTAGGAGGTCCCCTAAACTGTTCTTTTGATGTCTCCCTACCCCACCCCTGTGAATTAGCTTGATCTGCCTGATACAACAGCTTCTCCATTTGGGGAGCTGGGCTAAGCCTTGCAGATTCAAGTGATCAGTCAGGTGATAGCTGACATTAACCCTTGGACTATAAAACCTATGAATGTAAACCAAGAAGCAGTCCAGTGGCTCTTTTTCTTTATCTCTTCCTTTCTCCTCTAAGGGAGCCTCAAATACCCTTATTGTCCCTTCTCACCTGCTCAGGCTTTCATATGTCATAAAACTCACGTGGGAGGAGGGAGGAGAGTATGTGTCCTCTATGTTTTTCCTGATCTGTGATTTGTAGTTACTAACATCACCACACTTCTCAAATCTTTTATGAGGGGCATGTGTATTTGTCTGTGTGTATTACAGGTCCCCAAAAATACATTTTTGGTTTAAATTTTTTTGTAAAATCCAGTTCTTGTGTATAATTTCTTTTTCCTCCTTTCTTGATCAGTCAATAAAGTTGAGAAAGCTATGTGCCAGAAACAAAGGATAGTTGTTCGGATATGAATACCACATTACTAGCAGGGAAACCTAGACTAGTCAGGGATAGATTAATAGGGTAAAAAGTCACTCATGGTTCTGTCTCTAGGGAGCAGGCCTGACTACCTCTGGCAATTTTGGAAAAAAAAAATCAGAGCAAGCTATACATGCAGCAGACTCAGATTCAGTTTGGTTGGGTTACATGTGCAAGCTATGTAAGTTGCCTGGTTTGGGGTACAATATGACCCCAAGTTGTGGGTGGCTCAAGCAGCTTGATCTCAGGGACATATATAGATCCTGTCTTTTTGTATTTAATTTTTTCCAAAGAGAGATCTTAAAGGTATGTAATATAGTATTATATGATTATTGGTAACTCAATGTGTATCCCCAAAATATCACCTTTAATTATATTTTATAAAGTTAAGATTGGACTAAGAGGGAGAATTTTAAAGGTTCATTTTTTTCTCCAAGGCTAAGTTAGAATAGAAAGGCCTTAAACTTGGGCTTATAGTAAGGGAGGAAAATGAAATAAGAACGAACCTTACAATTTACGGCAATTTCCTCTTTCCTTTTCTGAGTCATTAGCTATGAGTCTAAAGTGCCAACTAACAGCAAAGGCACTGAGTAGCTTTAAATATTAAAGGAAATACTGTAATAATTTGTATAAGAAAAAAGGGAGCTAACTAATAATCATAGGAAACAATTCTGACTAGTCTATTTATAGACCTATAACCATAAAAATAGTATTAGAATTCAGTTGGGTCAATAGATTTACAAGTTCATGGTAATTAAATATAATTGCTTAATGTATATTATCTTGTCCATTTGCCTGTTAATCTGTTTTAATACTATTTAAGATACCTTTAACTGCTTCATTAAAGATATTTTGAGCCCATATAAATTTTTTTTTTGTTTTTTGTTTCTGCTCTTGTAAATTTATGGCTCTTTCTGGGCTTTCCAGGAAAAATCAGTTATATAGCATTATGGATTAAAAACTGGTGGTCCACTTGACACCAGCTGAATTAAGTCAGCAAGATGCGATGCTGAGTGTAGATGTTGCACCTGAGAAGAGTGAGGCATCCTGGGTTTCTCTAAGTGTTGTTGTTTGAGCTGTTGGTTCTCCTGGAGGAGCCCGTCATGACTAGCTTTCCCAGTGTGAGTTTAACCATTGTCATTGGAGGAGTTCGGGACCTTGTTGGTGAGAGTGGCGATGGTTCACTTTGGGGAGCTCTGATCCTTATATCAAGCATCATTTCCTGGCTCCATAGGGAAAGATGTGTGCCATTTAATCTCCAGGAGAAATTTGTTGTGCTGGCTTTCTGGAATGTACTTGACTGTTCTTATCATTGGAGGAGCTTGGAACCTCCATGTCACTGAGGATGGCTCTGGTACTTTTCAGAGCAGCCCTGGTTCTTATTTTGAGCATGACTTCTTGGCTCCAGTGAAGAATCCTCAACCTACCAGCACAACTTCTTCATTGCACTGGCATAGACTTTCTATCTTCTGCCCCTGACCTTTGGGCCTTCCCAGTGCAGATCCATAAAAAAGACTGGTGTGAGTCCTTCTTGTGGGCTCTAGACCTCCAGTTGGACTCATGGTAGGCATTGTCATGAGCTCTGGGTCTTCATCTGGACTCATGTGGGACATTGCTGTGGGATTCAGGCCCTTGAATAAATATTCTGAGTCTTTAGTGTGGATAGATTTCCTCCACTTTGTGTTTTACTCTAGGTGACCATCATAAAATAATATAAATTCTGTGTCTTTATTCTAATTGTTCTCCTCACAACCCCTGACTACAACATACAGGTTTTTGGGAATAGCCAAACCCACTTAAAACATTACAGAATGAGAGATAGTAGGCTTGAAGGTTACATAAAACTTGCAAATAAAGTCTTAAAATTTGGTAACATTAAAGTTATATATGATTTAGGTTAATGTGTATGTTTCTATATGCCAATATTCTGGTATATATTATCCTCTAGATGTTTAATTAAATTGGCTTATAGATGAGTGGACACTCATGATGCAGCTCAGCAGTTTTTTTTTTTACATGGATTAACAGCAAGTTAACTCAAACTTGTTGGTAATGTAACCATAAAGTGGTCCTAAATTTGATAACATTGAGGTTACTAGGCAATTAAGATAATATCTACAAAAAATCTTTTTTTGGTAGTGGGATCAAACTCATAACCTTGCACTTTCCAGGCAGGTACTTATGCTGATGAGCTAAATCTCTGGCTAAAAACTTGATTTTGAAAATGCCTTTTATCTATGTACAATAACTGAAGAGGTTTGCTTTAAAAAGATAGTACCTGAAATACTGACACATCTTAAATACTCAGCATATATATCTCTTTAAAGTATCAATGGCTATCGTTTGGTTATAATGGGTTATCTAATATAATTTTTTAATTTATTCTTTTAAAAAATTTTATTTAAAGAGAAAAAAACAAAACAGAAAAAGGGTAGAAATAATGCATAATTTCAAAAAAACATAAACAGTAAGAAATCACTAGTTGCTAAATTACATATTGTCCTCTTAGAAATAGTTGCTCAAGTTACAAAATTAAAGCATACAAAGTGGGCACTCAAACAGTGAGGCTGCGAACAGTTCCATTCAACAATCCAACAAAAACATAGTAATATGGTTATCAATCCTACAAATTAAAAATACATGCAGTTATATCCTTTAGAGCACTTTATTTTCCTCTTTTTTACAAAATCAATCACACATTTTGGGTTTTATTACTCCTACATTTCTTATGTACTAGAGACACAATGTAATATTTATGAATATGACTCATTAAATTCACTTATGAAGATAGTTCATTCACCTATCAAGGCCTCAAGATCACCCTTTTTTATAGCTGAGTAATATTCCATTGTATAAAAGTAACACATCTTTTTCATCCATTCTGTATTGATGGGCACCTTGGTTGTTTCCAAGATTTAGCTATTACACATTGTGCTTCTATGAACATGGGTGCACATATATCACAGTGATATGACCTTTTCAGTTTTTCTGGGAAAATACCCAGGAGGGGAATAGCTGGTTTCAATGGAACTTCTAATCCTAGTCTGAGAATTCTCCGTACTGACTTCCATAGTGGTTGCACCAGTCCACACTTCCACCAACAGTGGAGCAGTGTTCCTTTTTCCCCGCAGAATCACCAATATTTGTTATCAGTTGATTTCTTGATGGCAGCTATTCTTTCTGGAGTGAGGTAGAATCTCAATGTTGTTTTAGTTTGCATTTCTTGAATGACCAGTGATGGTGAACATTTCTTCATGTATTTATTTGCCATTTGTATATCTTCCTCCGAGAACTGTGTGTTCATCTCAGATGACAATTTTTGGAGAAGGTCTTTGAATTTGGAGGGCTTGATGTTTTTCAATTCTTTATATGTCCTGGATAAAAGTCCTTTGTCTGAGGGGTTGCTGGCTAAAATTCTTTCCCACTATGTGGGTTTTCTTTTCACTTTGTTGGTGATTTCTTTTGAAGTGCAGAAACATTTCAATAATATGAGATCCCAGTTGTTGATTCTTTGGAGTGTTTCCTGTGCAGTTTACATTTTGTTCATGAATTCTCTGCCTACCCCTATGTCTTCAAGACTTCTATCTACTTTTTCTTCCAGTAGATTTAGTGTTTCTGCTTTAATATTTAGATCTTTGATCCATTTAGACTTTAGTTTTGTGCATGGTGATAGGTATGGATCTAGTTTCAGTCTTTGGCATGTGGAGAGCCAATTTTTCCAACACCATTTATTAAGGAGGCTATCCTTCTTCCAGTGGACATGTTTAGCCCCTTTGTCAAATATAAAGTGGTTGAGTGTCTTGTACTTGGGCTTGTGTCTTCTAATCTGTTCCATTGATCCTCAGGTCTATTTCTTTGCTGGTACCATCCTGATTTTATCACTGTGGCTTTGTAGTATAGTTTCAAGTCAGAAATTGAGATGCCTCCTGCCTTGCCTTTGTTGCCCAGAATTGTCTTTGCTATTCTAGGTTTCTTTTCTTTCCAAGTGAATTTTAGGAGTGTTTTCTCTAGATCTGTGAGGTATGTCAGTGGTATTTTGATTGGGATTGTGTTAAATCTGTATAACAGTTTTGGGAGTATGGCCATTTTCACATGTTGGTTCTTCCTAGCAAAGAGCAAGGAATATCCTTCCATTTTTTAATATCCTGATCTTCTTTTTAGCATAGAGTAATTTTCATCATGTAGGTCTTTTACATTCTTACTTAGATTGATTGCCAAGTATTTCATTTTTCTAGATGCTATTGTGAAGGGAAATATTTCCATACTTTTTCTCTCAGTGAGTTTTTTGTTTGTGTACAAGAATGCTATTGATTTTTGAGCACTGACTTTGTATCCAGCTACAATGATGGACCTGTTTATTACCCCTAGTAGTCTTTTAATGGAGTTTTTTGGGTCTTCTATGTAGAGTATTATGTCATCTACAAATAGTGATAATTTAACTTCTTCATTTCCTATCTTTATTCCTTTTATTTCTCTCTTGTCTGATTGCCCTGGCTAGTGTTTCCAGAACTATATTGAAAAAAAGTGGTGATAGTGGACATCCTTGTCTTGTTCCTGATTTTAAAGTGAAAGCTTTCAATTTTTGTCCATTTACTATAATGTTGGCTGTTGGTTTGTTATAGAAGGCCTTTATAAGGTTGAGGTAGACACTGTGTATTTTGAGTTTCTGAAGGGTTTTTATCATGAACATGTGTTGGAGTTTATCAAAAGGTTTTCCTGCATCTATTGAGATGACCATGTGGCTTTTGTTTTTGGCTCTGTTGATGTGGTATATTATATTTATTGATTTGTGTATGTTGAACCATCTCTGAATTCCTGGAAAAAATCCCACTTGGTCATGATGCATAATCTTCTTGATGATTTGCTGCATTCTATTTGCCAGTATTTTATTGAGACTCTTTGCATCAACATTCATTAGTGAGACTGTCCTATAGTTCTCCTTTTTGGTTGGTTCTTTCCCTGGTTTTGGTATGAGAGTAATACTTGCATCCAGGAATGATTTAGGGAGGATTTCTCTCTTTTCATTGAAGAGTTTAAGGAGTATTGGCATCAGATCTTCTCTAAAGTTCTTGTAGAATTTAGCACTGAATCCATCAGGACCTGGGCTTTTCATGGTTGGTAAGTTTTTAATTATGTTTTCAATTTCAATAGCTGATGTTGGGTTATTCAAAATTGCTATATCTTCTTGATTGAACTTTGGTAGTTCCTATGTTTCTAGAAATCTGTCCATTTCCTCTGTATTTTCCACTATATATGAATAGAGATTTTCAAAGTAGGTATTCATGATCTTTTGAATTTCCATGGAGTCTGTCCTTATTGCATGAATTTGGGTTTTTTTCTTTCTTTTTCTTGATAAGGTTAGCTAGAGTTTTGTCAATTTTGTTTATTCTCTCAAAAACACAGCTTTTTGATTCATTAATTCTTTGTATTGTTCTTTTAGTTTCAATTGCATTGATTTTTTACTCTAATCTTTACCATTTCCTCTCTTCTATGAGCTTTCAGTTTAACTTGCTCTTCTTTTTCTAGAAGATTGAGATGAAGCATTAGGTTGTTTCTTTGTGTTCATTCTGCTTTCTTGATAATGACAATTTATTGCTATATATTTCCCTCTTAAGACCATTTTCATTGCATCCCACAGGTTACAGTATGTCGTTTCTGCATTTTCATTGAATTTTAGGTATTGCTTTATTTCTTCTTTAATTTCATCTGTAGCCTACTGGTTGTTCAAAAGGTTGTTATTTAATTTCCATGCATTTATGTAGGTTTTGCAATATCTTTTGTCATTAATTTCCAGTTTCAGTGTGCTGTGGTCAGATATTATGCATGGGATAATTTCAATACTTTTGCATTTACTTAAGAATGTTTTATGGGATAATACATGGTCTATTTTGGAGAATGTTGCATGTGCAACTGAGAAGAATGTGTATTCTGATACGGTTGGGTGGAACACTCTGTTAACATCTACTAAGTCCAAATGCTTGCAGGTATGATTCAGTTCTATTATTTCTTTGCTGACTTTCTGTCTAGCTGATCTATCTCTTTATGACAATGGGATGTTAAGGTCCTTTGTTATAATTGTGTTGCTGTGCATTTGGTTTTTCATGTCCATTAGTATCTGTCTTACATAGTTGGGTACTCCTGTGTTTAATGCATATATATTTATAATTTTTAGTTCTTCCTCTTGAATTTTTCCACTAACAAGTATGTAGTGACATTATCTTTTTTAATCATTTTAAGTTGGAAGTTCACATTGTCTGCAAATAGAATGGTTACCTCTGCTTTTTTCTGGGTTCCTGTTGCATGGAATACTCTTTTCCATCCTTTGACTTTTAATCTATGAGTTTCCTTTTGGGTCAGATGTGTTTCTTGTATACAGCATATTGTGGAATCATGTTACTTGATCCATTCTGTCAACCTATTTCTTTTGATAGGTGAATTGAGGCCATTTATATTTATGGATATCACTGATATGTACTGGCTCGACTTTGCCATGTTATGTTCCAATTGTTTGCTTTCTGCTTCTCTCCCTTGTTTAATTTCTTGTCCTACCTGGTGGTTTCTTTCTGTTTTTGTTCTGGGGATTGTAGTAATTTTTATCTCTGTCTAATATGTCTTTCAATACTCTTTCGAGGGTTTGTTTAATGGATGTGAATTGCTTCATTTGTTTTGTCATGGAAGTATCTGGTTTCTCCATTAAATTTGGATAAAGTTTTGCTGGGTACATCAGTCTGGGTTGAAAGTTGTTTTCTTTCAGGGCTTGAAATACCTCATTAGAAGCTCATCTTGTCTTGAGGGTTTGTGCTGAAAAGTCTGCTGTGATTCTAATGGGCTTCCCTTAATAAGTAAGTTCTATCTTTTCTCGAACAGTTTTAGTATTTTGTTTTTATGCTGCATGTCTGAGATCTTAATTATTATGTGTCTGGGTGTAGATTTATGTTGGTTGTGACTGTTTGGCATTCTATATTCCTCACTTATCTGCATATCAGATTTTTTCCCCATGTTTGAGAAATTTTCTGCTCTTACTTCTGTGAGTAGTTTACCTATGTCATTTGCATTGACTCCTGCATCTTCACTAATACCTGTTAATCTTATATTGTTGCTCTTGGCATCATCCTGAAATTTATGGATTGTCATTGCATGCTGCTTTGTTATTTTTAAAAGTCCTATCCTTTCCTGATCACTAACTGTGATCCTGTCCTCACAGTCCAAAATCTTATCCTCAGCTTCCTTTAGGCAGTTTTGTGTGCTTTCAATAGAATTTTTTGTTTCTTGCATGTCTCTTTGAGTTTGTTTCATGAATTCTGCTTGTTTTCTATATTGTTCATTCAAAGTTTCAATCAGTTTCCCATGCTCATGTACTTTTTTCATTATTTCTTCTTTAGCTGCCTTCAACAACTCCTTTACTAGGGTTGTTATTTCTATCTTTGCATGGGAGAGTACTTCTAATTTGATTTCCTCTGTAGCCTCATGGAGTTTTTTTTTTTTTTATTTCACTTGCAATCTTTTCAGTGATTTCTGTTGTTTTACTTCAGAAGTCCTCTATTTCAGTGTCTCCTCTACTTGCTCCTGGTGGACTAGATATTTGAGATTGCATTTTGCTTTTTTTGTTTTGAAATTTTCCCCTTTCAAATTAATATTTGGTCCTTCAATCCCACTGGTGTCAACTGTTGGTAGTGTGTATCTTGGGGACCTACTGTAAGGTTGACATTTGTCCAATTGCTAGGTCCCATGATGAATAGGTGGGCCAGTCACCTGACTTTTTGCTGCAGGGCCTGCCAGTTGGTTGAGTCCTATAGTCTTCCTGGGCTGACAAGCCTAGTAGTATTGATGTTGGTCAACTTTTATTTCCTGCTGTTACTTTATTTTCAGGTTATTCCAGATCACTAAATCTCCCTGTCTGTAGTGTATGTATCAGCTGAGGCCCCACTGTGTCCTACTGTGTGCCTGTGTGTCTCATAAGCCCTTTTGATTTTCTCCAAGTTGGGAGAGTCTTTATTGTCACACTTCTCACCCTGCCTGATATTTTCTGTGTGCAGGAAGGAGTCACCCACACTCTTGCCAGACTCACCAATGTCTTACAGTTAGTTGGAGGGGACTTTACTACTCACCCTATTTACCCACTTTACACCTCTATTTTAGGGGCATACTCACCACACTGACTGGAGCCTACTGAGATCTTCTGTTTGGGTGAGGCAGTTACTGAATCTCCGTTCAAGCTAGCACAATTAATCCACTATAGTCCAAAGTTCTGGGAGAAAGGGTAGGAGCTGAAGATCAACAGCAGTATTAGCTCTAGGAGGTAGGGGTGTCCCCGAGTGGCCAGCAGGTGTCCTGGGTTTGGGTATCCCCTGGGCATGTGGGAAGCTCTGTGCTGTAGCATAGGTGGTCCTGCACTGTGGGGCTGGCTGGTGGCATCAGTGTGGGTGTCAGCAGAGCATGTGGGATGGACAGGTGGCAGTGTATGTGGTCCTGGGCCAAGGGGCAGGCCAGTGGCATCAGTCCAGGCATCTGCGGGGCACTATCTTGTTTTGAAGTCCTATATCACTTTCATGTTTTTGTTCTGAGTGAGTTCATTCTGTTTCATCCTGTTTCATCCTATTCTACTTAGTGAAGCTGTAATTTCAACTGGTTGTTGAAGTTGTAAGAAAAATGCCAAAAGAAGCACAGGAGCTCAGTGATTCAAGTCTGCTGAGGTCTTCTGTTTGGATGAGAGGTCACTGAGTCTCCCTTCAACTCAGCAGGGTTAATCCACTGCAGTTTAAGGTTCAGGCAGGAGGAGTGGGAGCCGAAGATCAATTACTTGGTCTAGGAGATGGGGAGGATTACCGAGGGCAGCGGCCCTTGGCTCGGCATTTCTCCAGGCCAGTGGGAGTTATGCAGGAAGCATGCAGAGTGACAAACCAAGGTCCAAGGACAGCGTGCGTTCCTCAGTGCTGGAGAGAGTCACGCAGGAAGCACGGTGACGCAGGCCAAGGTCTGAGCGCAGTGTGTAGACCGCGGACTGTGGGCGGCGCACATTCCTCAGGGCAAGGCGGGAATCCGTAATTACTTATTCTTAATGCTTATGCCTTAGACCATTCATGGCTGGGTGATGGCCATTTCCCTCAATCCTGGAAATATTCCCTTAGGAACACTATGTAATATAATTGATAAGATAAGAAGTCCCCTTGGGCTTGGGGTACGGCTGGACAAACCTTAAAACTCCTCTCTGTGGCCCCAAAATCAGCTACCTAAACCAATTTTTTCAGTTTCTTCCATTGATAGATGACTTCAATTTTGTCCATACTCCAACCAAAAATATGAAATAAATTGTTATACCATAAGTGAACTATGATTAAGGCTATAATTAATCTAAAAGTTTTTATTGTCTAAGACAAGTTTTCTTAAAATAGTAAGTAGCCTTTGATAAACTTAGAAAGTAGATTAAAAAACAAAGAATTTATGTTTTACTCAGATTTATTCTTATATTTCTCATCTTTAGGCTTTTGGTTAAGAAACTTAGCTTCAAGATCTAAAAGTTATGTGGCTGGGGATTGATTTAGCTCAGTGGCATAAGTGCCTGCCTGGCAAACATGAGGTTGTCAGTTCAATTCCTGGTACCAACGGGGGGAAAATAAAAAGACCTAAAGGTTAGTTTATTGTTAACTTGGAAAATATTTTCAATGCTCAGGTTTTGATTGGTTAAATGAACAATTGTTATCTTACTTTATAATGCAACATATTTATAGGGCTAGAGATGTACATACATCTGAAGATGAAATGTTATGTACGACTAAAATCTAAAGTACATGCAAAGCAGCTATAAATGTTCTTTTGAGCAACATACATTACATCTAGAATGAAGACATAGTAAGTCATCAAAATATTTGTATCTCTTTAAATTTGATACTGTCATTTAAAAATTGATGTACATCTATTGACTATAAATGAGATACACTTATACACTGGGTAATAAATCTATCTGTGGTCAGTAGCAATGGATCCTAAACTTGTAAGTCCTCTAAAAATGTCCTTTAATTCTTGTCAGTGCAGTAACACCATGTCAATCTGTTAAAGAAATCTACGTTCTGCCTTAAGAGTAAAAACTAAGTATGTAAAGATGCCCAGATAGCTGTGATGCTAATTATTGCTGATGTCATGGTATATTAAATGAATATGTGTTTTCTAGGCATAAAAGTTGTCCAGATTATATAATTTAGAACATTTTTATTACATATATGTCCCACAGACTACTGTTTATGATAATGGACTTTCTTAGGATTTTGTTAATGTGATTGCTATGTAATGTGTTATGATGGTTAAGTGTGCTTAAATAAAATGCAGACTCTTCATCAAGAGACCTATGGGAAAATTTTCCTATAGCCACAATATGAAAACTTTTTGTATGAAATTTTTTCTGTAGCCACAGATAGATAGATAGATAGATATAAAAATAGAATCTCAGACTTCTACAACTCCTATGATGAAAGATAATCTTTGGCTCATAGGTAGATATTTTCAGGTCTGGGATGAACATTATCTGGCTGACCTCTACTAAGGGTCAACTCAGCAACTTGTACCCTTTGTTGAGATTTAAAAAAAAACTGTATGTATGAAAAATAAGAAATTCCACCTAAAATTAGGTGTAGATTCCTACACACAGAGCTGTTATCACACTATTATGTTAAGAAATATCGATTTGTTTGCTTCTGACTGACTGGCAAGAGGTAAAATAAGATGACTAGTCCCAAATGGTACCCAGTGGCTGTGTGTTGCAAACTTATGACCTTGACTGTCTCTAGGGTGGGTAGAAAAATGTACACTTGGTAACTATGGTTACAAGGGCACTAAGTTGATCAACAAACCATTCTCCCAGTCTTGTAACACTGATAGATTAGATCAGTTTTTCCCTGGTATGACCCATTTGACCTCTATCTTTATCCCACCACACACAGGATTTGTCACTGTAACAGAGCACATATGTCTCTCATTAACTATACCCAAAAGGTTGTAAATGACACAACAGAGGATATTTCATTACTAAGTTCAGTAATAAAATTAATGAGAAAATAATTCTATAACAGGCATAGTTCTACATTACAATACTTAAATTCATCAATCAGTGTAGTGTCAGACTGCTATAACCATCAATGACTGGCTAGTTTCCTGGTTTTCTAAAACAGTCTATTAAAAAATAAGTTCTCATTTTTCTGGCTATGTTACTTTGCACTGAAATTCTTTTTTATTACATGATTCATTGTTATAGGCTCATGTCTCATATGCCTCTGTCCTGTCTTTCAGACTACAAAACAGTAGTGATTTTACAAATAGCAAAACCTGGTATGCTTATATCTCTTTTAGATGAATCAGGAAGAGACTTTCTATTCCTGGCTAGCCAAGATCAACACCCCTCCTTAGCATGAAGTAGTTATATGAAGACAGACCATTGGATCTCCTGCAATTCCTTAAGAATAAGGAATCTAACTCTGGGATATAGGGTATGAGGTTGAATAGAAGAAATAAAAGACAAGTAGAAAAGAGACAAGGAAATCATAATCAAAAATTGTACATTTTAAGTAGATTCCAACTGCCACACTTAGGCTAAGTCACTCAGGATAACAACAAGCCAAAATTCTTTGCCTAGATTTTAATATGTCTTCCCAGCAGACCCTTTACTAGAAGACCATAAATTGGTTCAACTAAGAAAGTAAACAGCAGGTTAATGAATCCAGAGAATGTTTAAATAGTCTATTGAGGAAGGAAGAAGGAAGGAAGGAAGGAAGGAAGGAAGGAAGGAAGGAAGGAAGGAAGGAAGAAAGAAAGAAAGAAAAAGAAAAAAGGACCCTTGCCTGTGGAATGAGCTGATATCCTGGTGGGAGGACACTTTTATCTCTAACTTTTCACTCTTCAAGTAAATGTTCCCTGTTCCAAAGTGTCACATGTTTCATTTCTTAGAGTACCTATATTCCTCTCTTGAGTGTGTTCTACAATTGTGTTTATGCCTAATGTACTGTATTTGTGCCTCTTGCTTTTTTCTGCTATGCTGGGATTATAGATGTGCACCAGCATACAAGAGAGAGATTTTTGATGCCTCTTTTTGATGCATCTTGAAAATTATTTTTTTGCTATACAAATCAGTGAAACTGTAGGAGTCAGTTAAGCTACCTATTACAGCATTTTGGAAATCTCACAGGCCCAGTTCAGTGATAATGCTGTAAACAATGTATTTCAATTGATTAAAACTTCTAATTACCTGAATTTATTCCTGGAAAAAATGAAAATTAGCAATATGCACTATGGAAGCAATTGAAAGTCTTAAAATAGACATCCCTTATTTAATGGCAAAGTTCTACTCCTGCTACTGTGTTGTGAAATAAATTGGTCACTAAATGAATAATTGTATGCAGCGTTGTACGTACATTACAATATATATTGGGAACAAAGAAATGGTCAAAGGCAACTCCAGCTTGATGACTTTGCTTTTATTTGTGTATCGCTTACGTGCTGCACTGTAATTTATAACAGGACATAAAATTGCAGTACTGTACAGTAAAATCAGCAAAAACATTGGTTCTGTATAAACCAGGTGTGTTACATAAAATCATTGAAGCTTTATGAACAAGATGTGTAGAAATGTACAAAAAAAGAAGGATCATAAGTCTGAGTGGTAGGTATTAAGCCCTAAGAGCATGATTCAGGCCTAAGTCTGAACCATCAGTAAACAGATAGGTCATTAAATAAGAAATATCCATGATATTATTGTTTTAGCAATTAAAAATGTCACAAGAATGAGGTTAAGATTTTTTAAGGTGATTTCTTCCAAATATTCAATAAAAATACTTTCTAGTTTTATAAAATAATTCCTTTAGTAGAAGCAATGGCAACACAATACCACATGCATTGTATGAAGTCAGCCTCACACTGGCTGAAAAGTGAACATCATCAGTAGTATAAAAAAAAGAATTAGAGAATTATCTTACTCATTAGCAAATATTAAAATTCTCTCTCTGAATACTGTACTCCTAAACTAAATACCATAATTAAGTGATTATGGTGCAGTTTGCTTTATTTAATGAAAGTAAAGATTCAACAGTTAAAAAGTGAATAATGACTTTTATCACAAGCAATTTTTTAAAAAGTTATTTTATGAAGGAATGGATAAGCAATCACTGATGTTTCATAATGTTAAAAAAAGAAGCAACAATGTCATTCTGATAGAGGGTACCCTTTAAATCATGGCAAAACTAAATCGAGATGTATTAAAACCACTTCCTTTAGGATAAAAAAATCACAAGATTAGTGACCAATATAATTTTTTCATATTGTACAGGAAGTATGGCCAGTGAAGCTGATGTGCAAAAAGAGTACAAAATTAAAACTGTAAATATTGTAAAAAATGATAAATTATTTATGTGTAATGTTCTTAGTTATGTTAAAACATAGATAACCACAAATAAGTGGTTAGAATTAATAATAACAATGGATAAGTTTTATATAACTCAGTGGAAATAAATGAAGCCAATTAAATTATTGTATACCAGCAACAGTGAAAAATATAATTAAACATCATTTGTAATAGTAGACATATATGAGATGTTCAAGCCTTTTTGAAATTCTTATACATTTCTATTTAAAATTGTTGCAAAACAATAAAGTTGTTGCATAAGCTTCATAAGAGTGAGATAGACTACATTCAGGAATGGAGCAATAAATCTCAGAAAAAACAATCTCTAAATGAACATAGGCACATGTAACCATTACTTTAGAAATTATAAAAAGTTTTGATGCTTATAATTTTTCTTTTGTTAAACAATATATATATATTAAATATATATATATATATATATATATATATATATATATTCAGACAGGGTCTTGCTAGGTAGTCTAGACTTGCCTCGAACTCACTATGTAGATCAGTCTGTTCTCAAACGTGTGGCAATTCTGTTTCTTCAGCTTCCTGGGTGTTGGCATAACAGCCACACACCACCAGACATGGATGGCATTCTGCATGAACCTACTGATGAAATAAAATTTAACACTAAATTTCAGAGGTGAGGTTCATGAAAATTTGATAATCTTTTTCCACGGTCAAATAGGTACATGAAATTATAGAAGAAAGAAGAGGAGAAAATGTGCTAGATGGTGGTGTTTGCAGTTTCTACCATACATCAAATGATTAAAACTTAGAAAATAATACTTAGTGGACTATGAAGATGACAGCATTAGGAGAAATTACAAATTAAACTTTGCTTTATATGACAAAACATTATCTTGAAGCTGAAACCTTTTTTTTCTAATTGACTTTGAGAAACAGAACCAAATTGGCTATGTGGGAGGATATTAAATCTATACTTAAAAATACTCAGAGTTTAAATTCTGAGGAGGAGGTTATTCAGTGCCTGCCACAATTTACAAAAAGCTTCACACTGAGTTCAGCTTAAATATTACTAGATATACTTTTAATTTTTTCAACAGTGCTATAAAGTTGAAGAGAATAAAGAAAATTAAATATAACTATTGCTTTAGAAATAAAAGGTGTTTTGAAGGTTTATAATTTATTCTTTTGTAAAGCAAAGGCCAAGCTTTTTTCTGTGGTAGCATATATCAAATTCATATATCTCTGAAATGATTAACAAATAATAAAACTGTTGAAGCATTCTTAATCTTTCATGCTGGAAATGCTTTATGATGTCCTAGGCTCTATTCAAGAATGTTTTGCAATTCATGACAAGCATGGAAGGTTACATTTGATTTGTACATAAGGACTTCTTTCCATAAATGCTGAGAGGCAAACTGATAAGTTCTATGATTAGGATAAACCTTAGAGCAGAAACAGCATCTCACTAATACAGTACTATCTATCTAATACACTACTTCACTTCCCTATTGTTAGTATGCCCAATTCTCTTGTTACAGGATCTTACATAACTACATGGCTTTGCTATTAACACTAATTGAGATAATTATAAAAGCTTTTGAAAAAACTGACGTCTGAATGATATGCTTTGTAGTTTTTGGTTCATTCGTTCGTGATAGATGACCTTTTCTTTTCTTTTTTTTCCTTCTTTCCTTCTTCAGGAGGAGGCTTGTATAAAGCTTCCTCTGTGATTACTGCTGTCTGCAGGCTTGCTGGGGTTATCATGGACATAGCCTACTCACATTAATGAGATGCCTCTGAGTTCTGAGTGTCAGAGTGGGCAGTTACGGAGCTCTAAAAGTGTACATGTTGAAAGAACAATAACAGAAAAAAGAAAGAAAAAACACTGAAGTCCAAATATGGGAAAACTTGTGCCAACAGCATATATATATATATATATATATATATATATATATAGCACTCCAGGGGTTTATTTATTTATTTATTTTGTTATTTGAAAAATTTCTGAGAAAAGCATATTTTTTTTATAGGTCATGTTAAAGGGAAATATTCTTAAATGTTAGAGTTAGAAAAGTGTTACTAACAATACAGTGTGTGCAAATGTGCCTGTGTGTGTGTGTGTGTGTGTGTGTAAGTCTATGTACACATAATGTATAGCCTAGATCCAACTATGGATCAAGTTTGCAGTTTATTTTTGTAAAATATTTTTTTGTAAATAAAATTTTACAGGACCACTTCCATCTTTCTTTCCATATTGCCAGTGGCTACACTTGTACTATAAGGGAGATTGGAGCAGTTTTGATAGACATGGCAGCATTTGCAATATCTAAAATAATTACTATTGGCCTTTAGAAAACATATGCTTGTGTTTGCCCTTGCCCTGAAACATCCACATTGTATGTTGTAAGTATAAACTGGTAAACTTTATATTGATTAAATCATAGCCAGGATAAATTATAGTTGCAGGACAAATTAATAATATGCCAATTTCATGTTACTTTCTAATTTCACATCTCCACAGTGGTAATTTTGACTTCTTGGAGAATATGCTCAGATATTTTACATCATTCCTTTTGTAATTCTGTTTAATTCTTACCAGAATTTTGTACTTTTCATTTTGTTCTGCTTTCATGATTTTCATCTTATGATCATGTCCTGAATACACTTTGAGGAGAACAGAAAAACTGTAGCTTGATGAGAGTATATTATTGAGTGTTTATAGCTCGATGGAAAACTTCTCTCAAAGAATGCGTAGTTCATGACTTTAGAGGGAAAAATGTGTTCTAGCTTATGGTTCCAATTGATAGGAACTCAAAAATTTTACTAATAATAACAGATGAAGTTGAAGTAAACCAGACTCACGTGTAAACATCATATTTTCTCCCCAGTGTGAGAAGCTGAAAGAGTAAATAAGATCCAAAATGAACAATAGATACTGTGAAATGGGAAGAAACTGATAGCTAAGATAATTTTATTACTAATTCTCTTAATTCACTGTAAAGAAAGGTTTGTGATAATATTGTTTGGATAATTAAATGCCTATGTCTTGTACTCTGAGTAACTAATTTAAAGAAAACAATATTCAATGTATTAATCATTATAAATCTATTAGTTTGTTTTGAAATTTTTTATCTGTCGGTCAAGTAAATTGAATGTATTCGCTGTGTCATAACTGTAAGGCAATATGAGCATGATGATGCACAAGTAAATATGGAGAAAAGATTGTCTCTAACTTCATGATTCCATTTGCAAGATAGATATTAAATGAATTATTAGATATAAGATGATCTCAGGAGCATAGAATTCTCTGGAAACCTATTACAGGAGAGTCTGGCTTCACCTGGGTGTGAATGCATACATAAGCATGTGGGTTAGTAGGGGATAGACAGAGAAGTCTTTCTTTAATTTATCCAACAAACAATTATTGAATATCTACTTGTACTATGAAAAAATAGTAGCTACTAAATGATAAGGTTGGGAATACTTGGTCCTTGTCTTCATCAACCTACAATTTACTAATTAATAGAAGGAAATAAATATGTAAGTATGATGCTAAACTTATGGTTGTTTTTATGACAAAAATGACCAGGATAATGAACAGAACAAAGGATAAAAAACAATTTGTTTATATAATGTGATCAGGTGACACTTCTTTGAAGATGTTAAAGTGGACATCAGAAAAATGAAGGGGTAATAGTAACGCAGTGAGTGATGGTTCCTGGCAGATACCTTCCAGACTTGTATATACCATGAGCAAAGAAGTGTAAGTGATACACACGATGGTAAAGATAAAAGGCAACTACCTTTACTGAAGTTAACCGAAGAAGAAGGTGTGCTTAGAGTGAGAGGGTTTGTATCAGCAGAAATGGAAAATAAAATGACAGCAGTGGTGGGAGGGAGGCATGGTGTACAGAGGAAAAAAGGAATGTGTGCCCCGCCTAGGGCACTTCTCATTGGGTCATTCAGAGTATGATTGACAGGCTGCTGAGTCATCGTGATTGTATCTACTGTGCATTACTTTTCCTATAACTCAGTTATAATTACATGTACATGTGAGCCATATGTGTGAGCCATCAGTGAATTTTGAGTGAGGAGAAGTCATTGTAGGCCATGTCAATATATCCAACATGCATAGACTCTGGCCTGGAGCTTTAGAAATGTCCCAGGTCCCTAATCTTATTACAGCCTCTCTTAGGACTGTGAAGAAGGTATTGGTTCTGGGGCATGGCTCAAGATCAAGTGAATGGAGGGGAAGTGGTCCCACAGCACACATTGTACAATATATACTAGCACTGGAACTGACAGTGCAAAATGAAACTTTAAAAGTTTGATTATTTCCTTTGGAAACTAGTGGTTTCTCCAAACTTCTTTGGGTCTAGGGTATCAATTCCCCCATCTCACTCAGACCATATGAATGGACACACTTTGTATATACCAGCCCAGAAGACCAGAGCCCAGTTTCATTTCTCCTTTCCCTAAAAAAGAGAAAGAGATGCACATGGCTAGAAGTGGTAAAGCATGTGTAGAGATCTGTATTACCTCTCTGTGCTCCACCTCCTCTCAGTTTCTTACTAAAAAATACCTTTATACACCTTTACATGTGGATATGGAGATCTGAGGCAAATGGGTCCCTCCATCTACTTGGAACTAGTTTTCAATAAATTTATTTTCCTCTTTTTACCAAAATAAATACCTCCTTTCATTGGGTCTGCCATAGCAAATGAATGTGTGCATAAGAACCCAAGTGACCAGTAACATAATATTGGTGAATGATCATAGAACTAGAACTGAATTTTGCTCTAACATTATTCTTAGTGTGGAATGTGATTTAAAAAGTTTAGAGGTTGAACTGATTTTCCTTTTTACAAGACATGTCTGCAACCTTGTTGTTCATTTCATGGAGGAAGATAGCGATAAACCAGAGCCAATCTGAGAGTTACCGGGACACTGAGAGGACACACTGAGCACACACATATGCCAGTGCTTTTGCTTTCCTGTCATCCAGGCATCACTCTTCTGTGGTGCCATATCTTTTGTTGGCATGAACTTTCCCTGAGCACAACTTTCCATGATCAAGAAAAGTAGCTGCCTTTCATTTGCTGCTTGGTGTTCACTTGCATTTCATTGCTGGGACATGTACAAGAGCCAGATTTTGTTTACTAAATTCATCACATTGTAACAGGTTTACTGATTTCCATCACAGAAAAGTTTTCAGGATGTGTCAGTAAATGGCATAAAGAAGTTTATTAAGAGGCTGGGGATTTATCTCAGTAGCATAAGCAACTGCCTTGCAAGCGCGTGCTCCTGAGTTCAATCCCTGATCCAAAACAAAGGTTTATTAGGCACAATTTTAAAAGTGTTCATACAAAGACATAGAATGTGAAGGGAGAGAAAGAGAAACAGGGAGAGGGGGAAGGACAGACAGAGGAGGAGGGACAGGCAGAAGGAGAGAGATTAGCAGGAGAGATTCATCTCTTTGGTCTATTCCTCTGTAACTCATATAGCACTATTTATTGTAACTATCTTAATCCAGACACCTTGAAGCTTTATAGGAGAAACAACTCTCATAATTACCCATGATTTAACATCTTCCTTACTGTTTTGTTTTGCAAACTCTAACTATGAAGATGTCCACAGACGAACTACAATTCTAGCCCAAGGATGACAAACCATCCTCCTCCTAATAATAGTTTGGTGAGTCTTATCAAGCCTAACTAATCTCTCACTCCCACCAACAATCAATTGAATTGGAGAATTATTCATCATTCTATCAACCTTTTCTTGATGCAACTTCACAATTATTCTTACTGGACTTAATTTACCAATCACAGCCCTCTACACACTGTTTATATTAAACAAAGAGGAAAACTACCATATCGTATTACTAATATGATAATAATTCCATCCTTCAAGAAAACTCCATAATAGCCCTTCAGATTACACCCCTAATTCTTCTCAGTCTAAACCCTAAAGTCATTTTAAGAAACTTATACTGTAATTATAGCTTAATGAAAGCATTAGATTGTGAATCTAATATTAGAAGATAAAGTCTTATTTACCCAAAGGGGAAAGTAAATTGAAACTGCTAATTCCATTCACCATGCTTAAAACTGCTTCTTTTAAACTTTTATAGGATATAAGTATTCCAGTGGTCTTAGGAACCAAGAAATTGGTGCAACTCCAGATAAAAGTAATTTTTTATTTATCTCATCTTTTAATATTAATTTTCCTAAATTACCAATTTTAACTTCCATAACTAATTTTCACAAAAAGCTCTTGTATTTTATATATGTCACTTACCACATTATCTTTCTTATTGGTTTTAATTTCAACCTCTGTATTTCTGAATTCAAATCAGGAGGCAATGGTATCTAACTGAAATTGATTAACAATTCAAACTTTGCACTTAAATATAAACTTTAAATTAGACTACTTTTCTGTATTACTTGTATCTCTAGTTCTATTTGTTATATGGCCAGAATTTTTCTCTTGATGCATGCATTCTGATCCTCATATTGACAAATTTTTCAAGTATTTAGTAGTATTTCTTACTACTATAATAATTTTAGTCACAGCAAACAACCTGTTTCAGCTTCTTATTGGTTGGGAAGGAGTAGGAACTATATATTTTTTTTTAATCGGATGATGATTCAGTTGAACAGATGTTAGTACTGCTGTACTGCAGGTAATCTTACATAATCAAATTGGAGATATTCGATTGTAATATTTAGAGCATATTTTATTTTACATGAAAATTGCAACAACTTTATAAACTACAAGACAAAACTACCTTTCTACCATGAATAAGTTTACTATTAGCAGGAACTGGAAAATCAACCCAATTTGACTCCACTGCGGCACCCTTTTTTGTCCATGCCGCGTCCTAGTCCATCCACACCTTGTGACAATCGCTTCTCCAGGAAAAGGACACCGCATGTGGGAATTGGGCGCCGGGATCTTGGAATGTTTTGTATTGATAATTGTAATTTGTGTAGTTCACATGTGTATGTTTTTATGTAATGCTCAATATGGAGTCGAGGGTGGAGACTCCAGGGGGGTTGCTGGGGGCCCTCTAGATAACCCCTTTGTGAGGACTGGTTGTGGGGTTTTGCCTTCTGTGAGTATTGTGAGAGAGTTTATGTGGGAGCTTTGGGTGGGAGAGCTCATGGAGGAGGATTTGCGGGGTTTCTGTGAGACAACTGCCCTGAGACACTGGACAGGCAGCCAAAGACGGGCATATGTTACACCACCGGCCACCTAAGACAGGCACAGGACCTATTGCTGTCCTGCAGGCCCATGATGGGTAAGGCCTGGTTGGGTTCATACGAAGAGTCCTTGACCCAAGACAGGCGCTGTCCTACAGGCAGCCAAAGACGGGCATCTAGGACACATATGTTACACCACCGGCCGCCTAAGACAGGCACAGGACCAATTGCTGTCCTGCAGGCCCATGACGGGTAAGGCCTGGTTGGATTCATATGAAGAGTCCTTGACCTAAGACAGGCC
>PVLA01002797.1:26432-41489 GCA_004027455.1 Hydrochoerus hydrochaeris
TGGGGCACTCCCTGCTTGGGGTTGAGGTTAATTAATACCTATTGCTTGGGATTGTCTCTGCCTGGCCCTGGGCCTGGGGCACTTCCTACTTGGGGCTGGGGGTTGCTGCCAAGGTTAGCAAATATATATTCCAGCTTCTAAAAAATAAAGCAGATTCAGATTCACTCACAGACTGGTGTGCAGTGTCTTCTGTCTCTCACTTGCCGACTCCCTGTCCACTTTTGGGAAACCCTAGCCCTGCCGCAGCTGGACTCCAGCACTCCACCTATGATTACCTTCTGCAAGCAATAGAAGGACCACCCCAGTATCAGCATTATTTCACTCCAGCACAGTAGTAGTCACAGAAATCTTCCTCCTAAATCTGTTCTCTCCACTGATCCAAAATGATTATCTTATCCAAACAGGTTCCCTCTGTTTGGCAGCTACCACTATTCATAGCTATCTGTGCTATTGCACAGAATGCTATAAAAAATTGTGGCATTTTCCACCTCAAATCAATTAGGTCTAATAATAGTAACCACTGGCATCAACTAACCATAACTAACTCTTCTCTATATTTGCACTCATGCTTTTTTCAAAGCTTTATTTTTTATATGCTCTGGCTTGGTTGTTCATAATCTAAATGAAGAACAAGACATCCAAAAAACAGGACTATTTAAAATTTCATCCATTATTTCTTCTCTCACCATTGGAAATGTAGGTCTCATGGGCATATCATTCCTCACAGGATTTTGCTCTAAGAACTTTATCATTGAAACTGCAACCATGATTTCATAAACAAAGGCCTGAGTCTTACTCCTCACCCTTGTCGCTACACCCCAACACTATTTATAGTACAGGCATCATTTTACTCACCTTACTAAATAGCTCTTGATTCACCTTCTCACCAACCATCAACAAAAACAATCCTACATTAGTTAATCTATCACACTTATAGCAATTAGCAGTATCTTTACATGGTTCCTTATTTCAAATAATATTCCCCCTACAATTGTTTACCAATTAACCACACCAGTCTATCTAAAACTTTCCGCCTTTACAATAATGATTTTTACAATTACAATAGGGCTAAACTCAATAACCTATAACCTAAAAATAAATTACCCAACCAAATCATTTAACTTCTCAAATATGTTAGGCTATTTCCCAATACTTATCTCATCAATCACCACCTCACAGAAACCTATTAATGAGCCAAAAGTTACCATCATTAATAACTGATTTAATCTAACTTGAAAAACCAGCCCCTAAAAAGCATTTCCAGCTCACAAATAACAGTATCCACTGCTACATCAAATCAGGCAGGCCTAATTAAATTCTATTTTCTCTCTTTTCTTATCTCTATGAAACTAGCAATTATACTAATCATTTAATTTCCTCACATAATTTCAATAGCAATAAAAATACATGCAAATATTGAACAACCAGCCACAAAGATTAATCAACAATTATACCTACAAATAGCAGCCACTCCTGCAGGATCTTCACTAAGAAAACCAAATGCATTTTTATCATGATAAATAATTCACTGTCCTATATTATAGTATTTAACTAAAACTTCAAATTGGTCATCCTTTGTTCATCAATATAATAATAAAATTCCATAATTAATTCTAGTAGCAAAGAATTTTAAACAATTGTACTAGATCCTCATGTTTCAGGATAGTGCTCTGTAGCCCAAGCAGTTGTATAATCGAATGCCACCATTATTCTCCCTGAATAAATCAAAAATACCATCAGTTCTAAACCTATGAATATTTATGGGGATTGGAGAGGGCATCTTCAGAATTAATAAATCTACAGAAAAAGGATTCAGTTTACAGATAAAAACCAGCAGCTAGCTGGGTGAGGTGGCACATGCCTGTAATCCTAGCACTCATGAGGTTGAGGCAGAAGGATTGTTGCAAATTTGAGACCAGCCTGGGATGCAAAGTGAGCTCAAGTTCAGCCTGAACTGTACAGCGTGACCTTGTCTCAAAAAAAAAAAAAAAAAAAAGAGTGGCAAGAGCTTTTTCTAGGACGGCAGTTGCTCTCCCATATGGGATGGCCATGTCACAGATGACAGAGCTGTAACCCATCCCCAGGCTCTTCTCATTGTTGAGAAGGAATGGCCTAGCTATAGGTAAAAGGGAATGACCCAGGCTTATTGTGATTTAAAGATCTTGAATTTTTTAAAAACTAAGATTGTGTCTTGAACTTGCAGTTTTTATTTTAAGTACAATTTGAAAATTATGATTTTTCTTATCACCTTTCTACCTATCTTATTTTTCCTGCTTTAGTTCCTGAACCTTGGCTCTGAATGCTTTGGTTCATAACAGTGACACAGTGACAGAACAGTTCTGTGCTTCAGTTTCCTCACATGTATACTGGGAATAGCAAATATACCAACCTCAGAGAGCAATTGTGAAGACTCTGTTAATTAAAAAATGCATTGTGCTTAGAACAGTATGTGTTACCTAGGAAAAATTCAGTAAATGGGTATTTTGATATCTAGCTAGCATGCCTTCTCTGAGTGCGGCTCCCCAGGTGGCAGGCAAACTCAGCCTGCCTGTAAGTGTCCTCCCAAGAGCCTCCCCTGAGCCTGCATTTCGCCTGGCCCTGGCCTTTGGGGAATTTCTCTTTTTCCTCTGTCCCTTGTGGCCCAAAAGTGTCAGTGTTAACTCTAGGGATCCTGCCTGTGGGGAATGAGTCAGTGATCTAGAAGGATAAAAGCCTTCTAGATCCTAGCTTCACCTCCCAGACATACAATGGGGCAGGTGAGACCAAAGCAGATGGCGTTTAGCACTGGTAGGTGAGCCAGAGACCACACTGGCCATATCTGACATAGGAGAAAGAGATTGCATGGTGCCAGATCACACAAGTAAGATGAGTGAGGACAAATGTTTTTAAGAGTCTTTCTTTCTATTGGTTACCTAATTTTTTTAATCACATCTTATAGAGACACTCAGGAAAGAGGATTTTCAGAACTGCTCTCAAAAGCAGCAAGAAGGATGAAATGAGCTTGTCCAAAGTGAGGGGAGTATTTTGAAAAAGATTAATGGCAACGTGTCTCTTACTGCAATAATTTTAAACATTCAGTCACCACTTGTACTTTCTCCTCGGAAGTACACATAAGGCAAGTTTATCTACTCATTTTTGAACTTGATGTCAGCAGAGTTGCATTTCAGTTATGGCAGTAATTCAGCCTGATCATGTCATTCATTTATGAATGTCTTCAGTGGCACTCTGTGTCTTTAGCAGTAAGGTTCCAAACCTTTGGGTGAGCTTCCCCAGTTTCCACAGGGAGTTGTGTTTCCCTGTCTGAATGCTTTTTTTTTTCCATCTAAAATATTCCTTTTCTGTTTCACCTAGCTAATTCCTACTCTCCTTGGGAAGTCCAGCTTGGCAAATTCCACTTCTTCAAGCTGTTTACCATCACCCTTGACTAAGAAATGAGCCTCTTTGCAAACACTTGGCAGTGCTCTGGGCTTCACAGGATATGCTGAAATGGCTGATGGATGTGTCTGCTTCTTGTAAAGATACTGTAAGATTTCTGGAAGAAAAGGATTGTGGAAATTGTATCTTGTTGAATTGTATATTCATTATGCTTGAAACCTATCCATTCAATAAATATTTAGAGGTGAACTGAACAGTAAGAAAAGACTAGCTACATCATTCATCTCATAAGCAAAATTCACCCTTTTAGTTTTGACTAAATGAAAAACTATGAATATGAGAGTCAATAGAATATTTGGGGGAAAGCCACACAGTGTAGAGGTAAACAGCGAGAAGTTACAGTGTGTAAATTCATTTTTTTTTCTGTGATATAGTATCTGTGTGAAATGGAAAAATGTCCTAATGTCTTCCTTCTTTTTCTCATCTGCAAGGCAGGAATAACAATGGTACTTATCTCACTGGACATATTTAGAGCTAGCTAAGCTAGCTATTATTATTATTTTCAGTTAGTATTAATAGTAGTAACAGTAATAACAGCAATTAAAGTGCTTCTTTTCAATTGTGACCGGGGAGAGGGAGAGAAAGAAGGGACCAGAGAGAAAAAGAGAGTGAGAAAGAGAGAAGAGTGAGAGACAGAGACAGGAGAGAGAAGAGAGAGAAGTGAGAAAGAGAAGAGAGAGAGAAGTGAGAAAGAGAAAGAGAAAGAGAAGAGAAGAGAAGAGAAGAGAAGAGAAGAGAAGAGAAAGGAAGACATAGGTTTGGCAGTCACCTTAATCTCATTTTTTTCTTTTCCTTATTCTCCTCAGCTTCCCGTGGAGCCACACAACCACTCAAGTTTGCCTGAATTTGTACTCCTTGGCTTCCCCAATGTGGCACATGTTAGGGGCTGGCTCTTTGTCCTGCTGCTGTTGGCGTACTTATTCACTATCTGTGGTAACATGATCATCTTCTTAGTCACACGATTGGATATAGACTTACATAAGCCCATGTATCACTTTATTGGTACACTGTCATTTTTGGAGTTGTGGTATACAGCCACCACCATCCCCAAAATGCTAGCTAATCTTCTCAGTGAGAAGAAGACCATTTCTTTTGCAGGATGCATCCTTCAGACCTACTTCTTCCACTCCCTCGGGGCCTCTGAATGTTACCTTCTTACAGCCATGGCCTATGACCGGTACCTGGCCATCTGCCAGCCCCTTCACTACGCTGCAATTATGACCACAACTCTGTGTGTCAGGATGGCTGCTGGCTGTTGGATTTGTGGCTTTCTGTGTCCAATTTCTGAAGTTATTCTGATCTCCCAGCTCCCCTTCTGTGACTGCAACGAGATCCAACACATTTTCTGTGACTTTCCACCTCTTCTAAGCTTGGCATGCAAAGACACCTCCACTAACGTTCTGGTGGACTTTGCCGTCAATGCCTTCGTCATCCTAATCACCTTCCTCTTTATCATGGGTTCTTATGGGAGAATCACTGGGGCTGTGCTAAAGATAAAAACAGCAGCAGGAAGAAAGAAGGCATTTTCTACCTGTGCCTCACATCTCACTGTGGTCCTCATCTTCTTTGGGAGCATCATCTTCATGTACGTGAGACTCAAGAAAAGCTATTCACTGACTCTTGACCAGATACTTGCCATAGTCTATTCTGTATTAACACCGCTGGCCAACCCAATCATCTACAGTCTTCGTAACAAGAAACTCATAAAGGCCATCAAGAAAACCATTTTCCAGAATGGGGCAAGAGCTAGGCTCATTCACCACTGACTTTCTACCAAGGTCCTTCCATTATCTGAATATTAACCTCATCTAAGCTGTATGTACCATTGTTCAGGCCTTAAACAATCTTGCAATGGCCACACATACTCTAGATCCCATCTCTTGCCACTTTCTCAATGACTTTATTTCCTTCTTCTGTTGCCTGCATCTTTATTGTTCATATTTTTTTACTTGATCAGTGCTGTCAGTTTTTAAGAATATTTTATTAATTCCATTCTTAGAAATAAAAGCTTATATCTTTCCCAGACATGTGATTCTATCTAGCTAGAAATCAGTTTTTTTGCTCTCTTATTCAATCAGTGTTCTCAGCATAACTCTTTATTTTTCATTTTCTGTCCATTTGTTCAACCCCTTTCAATCTAGCTTTGTCTTAGGCCTCCCATTTAATACTTTGCCAAGGTTATTAATGACTTCCATAATGCCAAATTCTTTACACATTTCTTGTACTTTCTCTTTCTTGAAATCTCAGCACACATGCCCAGTCCTGACTTCCTAAATATGTTTATCTCTTAGTTCCTATATCAACATCATCTCCCAATTTTCTATCACTCTAATGGGCCTTTTTCAGTGTCTTTTATTTTATAGCACTTTCTCTTTAGATTGCCAGTCATTCATATAGGCCTTTTGTTTGAAGCAGTGTCTTACTATGTAGTACAGGCTGGCCATGAACCTACTTATGGAGATCAGATTGGCCTCTAATTCAGTGATCCTCCTGCTTCAGCCTCCCTAAAGAGAGCTGGAATTACAGCCATGAGCTACCAAGTCTTCTTATGGCTTTAAGTGCCACCCATATTTATGCCAAGAACTCATAAATTTTGTATCTTCACACTAGAACTGTCTATTGAGACTTAGACTTATATATCTAAGGGTTTACCCTACTAATGTCTCTCACAAATTTAAACTCTACATGGCAAAAATCAAATCTTTCAGCTTCCCAGCCCTGAAAACTCAGTGCTTTTATTTCTGTGTGTTTATGCCAGAAAATTTCAAATATTCTGTTTTGTTTCCTTCACTACCTCTACTTCCAATTCATTATTATTGTATTTCAATTCTTCAAAATATGTCTTTAAATTTTTTCTTATCTCTTTGGTATTACTCCCATGATGTAAATCACAATTAAAATAATAAAATAATATTCTACACACTCTCCTTTTGTTCTGTTATAGTTTTTCACATAAATTTCCACATATTAATTGTATCATAGGCCTAAATTGAGCAATCCATTCTAAAATAAAGAAAGACTCCTAAAAGCATGTGAGGTAAAATCTTAAGCCTTATCGTATTTTATAAAGCTAGGCTAAATAGTTTCCTGGCTTCCTCTGCAATGCCGACTCCCGTATCTCCCTCAGCTCGCTTTCTCTAGCCATATTATCACCTTCTTACTGTCATTAATATTTTGAGACAAGATCCCACTATGTAGTACAGGTTGGTCTTGAACTCACTAGGTAGCTAAGGCTGAACTCAAATTCATGATAATCCTCCTGTCTTAGCTTCTTGAGCACTGGAATTATAGGAAGCACCATGTTTAGCTTCTTATGGAGTTCTTCAAATACATTAAGATCTTGCTGGTTTGGGGATTTTCACACAACTGTGTGTGTTTCTGTTCAAATATGAATTTCAAATGACACCATGTTGAGGAGGACTTCTGGACACCCAATCTATATTACCTTCTTTTGTCTTTTCAGCTACATTTTTTCTTTCAAAATATGCACAAGACTTTATATGTGCATACACAGTTGTGTATATGTATCTATGAAGGGATTAGCAGTCTTTTCTACAAGTCTATGAGTTACATTTGATCTGAAGTCATTTCAGTTTTGTTACATGCCATGTATTTAAAATCTCACATAATAAATATGATGAGTATTCAATATAAGTGTAAAGAATGAAACACACAAGAATCTTATCCATTCACTTCATTGACACAGTTGGTCTTTAATAACTCCATCCTAGTTCTAATTACTGCTGGAACCTACTCATCAATACAGTGTTTTGGTCTACCCTTGCTTTTCTAAACAACCAGTAGCAATACATTCTACATTGGTCTTTTGACTCTGATCACTACTCTTCATCGCTGAGTGTCACCCTTGGTTACTTTTATCAATCTGATTTTCTTTATTCATGAAATGTGACAAGGGGCAAGCAAGACAGTTTATTACCAGCGCTATATACTTTTAAATTTTTTTCTTTTTAAAGGGAATAAAACAAAACAAAATGGAACACAACAAAGCAAATCACAACAAAACAATACAAGCAACATTGGACTTCAAAACAAGACAAGCAGATATCAACCATGGCTACCATCATGTCTCTTATTTTCTTCAAAATAGTCGACCATACCTTCACACATAGTAATATCAAACTCAGAAAAACAGAATAAAACCAATCAAAAGAATGACAGTATTACAGGGCTCCAAAATCAGACCAACTATGTCAATGAAGTGAGTGAATAATCTTAGTCTCAGGCAAAGTCTTTGGACATAAGCAAAATGAAGGCACACTGTCTGGCAAGTCATAACACACATCGTCTGGAGTTCAACAACCCATGTAGTTTTTCTTTCCAACATAAGCCTCCTGAGCTAGTTGTTATTGACAGGGTTCCAATCAGCCTTTTGGTCTTCTATCCTCTGACCAGAATCTCTAAGGCATTCCAGCTCTACTTTTTCAGCCAACATCTCTGAACATTTCCAAACTCTTCCCACAAACATTTCCAAAGGGTGCCTGAACCTCATGATTAAGAATAGCTGCAGCAATAACCCCACTTCTTTGTTACCAAATTCTTCATTAATTTTCTCTTATTACTGAGACATGTTACCCAATGCCCAAAATTAAAGGAGGAAATATATGTTTAGCTCACAGTTTGTAGTGGTTTCAGTCAGTAATCTGCTGGTTCTAAAGTTGGATGGAACATGGCAGAAGGGCAACAGTTAATGGCAGTAGAAGAGAGTAAAAGCAACAAATGAGAGACAAGAGACAAGACTCCTTTCATATCTTATATTGTAAGCAGGCTTTCTGTCCTGGGTGGGAGCACTCACATCCTTTTGATCCCAGCACTGGACAATGAATACAACACAAAGTTTATATTCAGCCGCCTCCGAAAAGTTGACCTCCATGACTGCATGAGGCTTTGGAGGACACCTAGACACAAGTTGTAACAAAGGCCTAGATAGCTAAGTACCCAAGTCTGCTTACACTAGTATTTGAGAGCTGGTTGTTAAATATTAAGACATTTTGTGAACAAGTGGTTTTGGTTTTAAATCACTGATGGTGGGAGTACTTATGCTATGATAATTCAGTACCTTTTTTTGTTCAGGAAGAGGATGGCAAGCATTTTTTAAAAAATGGTCTAAGAAAATGTGACCAGGGACTATAAGTGTTGGATAGAAAAAACAGTCCATTATTTTACACACCTTGAGCTTTTTCAGACAAGGACATCCTAGGGATATCATTGTGATCTGTTATAAACAATATTATGGACTAGTGAAGCCTTTTAATACATATATGCAAGAGGCAGGAGAAAGGAATAAATAAAAATAATTTGTACTGACTCTACAGTTACAAGATGAGGTTGAGGTTTAGTCTGGAAAGGGTCATGGAAGAGCCTGGTTAGAATTAGGTCAGGAAAAAATCTTTGCTATATGAAAGCTTGTTGCCAACCAGTTGTACACACCAGAGACAAAGTATTAACTGGAGACCAGATAACAGATACATGTGAAGATTTTTTAAAGGTAGAAGATATTTTCCTTCACTTCAAAATAAATTAATCAGAAATAGGGATGAGTGGAAATATTAATTTAAAAAGTAGTTTCATCAGGAAGACACCCTGATAAAACCTGTGAGGGAGATCTTTTCGCTTTTTGTTGTTTCAGACAGGATTCTTTCTGAGCCAGTCACACAGGAATCTGGGACCTTAGCTACTGTTATAAAATTAGACACAGGTTGACAGTGGAAAAAACTGTTTTTGGCCATGAAGGACACTATGTAGACCTGCTCACCACCCTCACAGTCATTTCCATCTCCTTGTCATCTGGTGTCCTAATAAAACTCTTACCTGTCAGCAACATGATGACCTGACTGGCTTCTGAGTCAGACTAAAACCAGGCCAGGTAAGGCATTCTGTCATATCTGATATAGATCCAACACTGTCCCCAGAAAAGTCATGAATTATCTCCCTCTGATTATTAACACAATCCTTTCATTGCCCTTACTCTCAAAAGGGACCCTCACTATTTGTTCAGGTGGGAAATTGATCTGTGTGTTATTTCTCCTGATGGCTCCTTATTTTCTAACTGAAAATAAATTTTCTAGTGAAGCATGATTGTCAGCAAGTGTAATTAGGATCACAAATTTAATCCTTACTTGGTTAATGTACCAATTTAGCTAGACCTTGTCTTACAGAAAAACTTTGGGAATAAAAAGTCTAGAAATGTAGGTATTGTGAAGGCTGCAGATCAATCCTAAATATTTTACACATGCACAAAGGCAAAAGGAAACCAAAGAATAAACTTTCTTTTAATACATGGTTGACTTTCAGTTTTATTAATAGATCCTTGATATCAAGAAGGGCAAAGAACACATAAACTGGTAACAATATTAGCTGCTTACATCTTAATAAGCTTAATGGATTTGGAAATTTGGAATAAATTCATAGTTATTAAGGAGATGAATGATCAGTTTTATTGTAAAACAAAATTTATTGTAGCTCATAAGTACATTTTTACACACTTTATCATTGGATTATTATTTTCACATGAGGGAGACATCCAATCTTCATGTTTTTTAATTTTTGTTTTCTTTCTTTTTTTTTGGCACTGGGGCTCAGGACTCAGAGGTTGTACTTTCCAGGCAGGTGCTAGTGTCACTAAGCTATATCCCCAACCATACAGTTTCTTTTAGTTTTGACTGGAAAATAAAAATTGTACATGTTTAAGGAATGCAACATGCTGTTCTTGAATAGCAGTGGAATGATCAAGTGGATTAACATATTCTTGGCCCCACATACAAATCTGATCAAAACATGTAAAATCCATACTGGACAGTTTTGAAGTAAAGCACTCAAGGAGTTTGCTGATGTCACAGAGTTGAAAAGAAATCCAGGATCCCAAGACAGGGCTGTTTTCAGAGCAGATGACCCTAAAAAGAAAACTGATATGTGAGAGAAGGTGGAACTGATATGCAGAAGGACAGGATTGGGAATCAACCTTGATGGTGTTGATACCTTCAGTTGTGCCTGTTCTTACCATCTCAGCTTCCAAAATTGCTGGTCATACTTTTAAAAAGCTGTTTCATGGTGGGCCCTGACCATGCACTCCAGAGGAATTCCAGCATATGGAGAAAATTTGGCACTTCACTCCGGGGTGGTAAGACCACACCCTGCATCGGAAACCACCCCAAGGCACACAAGAAGGACAGGGTGGGGGTGGGGGCCTAACTGGGACATGTCCAGCGAACTCCAAGAAGTAAGCAGGACCCGGAATACAGCCATGAGCCCTAACCACATGCTCCAGTGGAATCCCAGCACAAACCTTGGACTACAGCAGATTAACTGTGCTAACTTGAAGGGAGATTCAGTAACTGCCTCACCCAAACAGAAGATCTCAGCAGGAACCAGTCAGTGTGGTGAGTATGCCCTTAAAATAGAGGGGTACAGTGGGTAAATAGGGCCAGTAGTAAAGCCCCCTCCAACTAACTGTAAAGCACCTCCAAAAGCCTCTAACTAAGTCCTTGGTAAGCCTGACAAGAGTGTGGATGACTCATTCCTACACACAGGCAGAGTGAGGAGGGTACCAAGAAGGACTCCCCAAACTTGAAGAAAATTAAAAGGGCTTATGAGGCACACAGGCAGACAACAGGGACACAGTATAGCCTCAGATGACACAAACACTATAGATACAGAGAATTGATGACCTGGAATAACCTGAAGATAAAGTAATAGCAGGAACTAAAAGTTGACCTATATCAATACTACTAGGCTTGTCAGCCCAGGAACAATATAGGACTCACCCAACAGGCCCTGCAACAGGAAGTCAGGTGACTGGCCCACCTATTAATTGGGGGACCCAGCAGTTGGACACACATTAACCTTAAATTAGGACCCCAAGACACACACTACCAACAGTTGACACTAGTGGGACTAAAGGACCAAACACAAATTTGAAAGAGGAAAATGGCAAAATGTAAAAGCAAAATGCAGTCTCAAACATCTAGTCGACCAGGGGCAAGTACAGCAGACACTGAAATAGAGGCCTTCAAAAGTAACACACCAGAAATCTCTGAAAAGATAGCAAGTGAGATAAAAAAACAATTCCATGAGGCAATAGGTGAAATCAAATTAGAGGTACTCTCCCATGTAAAGATAGAAATAACAACCTTAGTAAAGGAGTTGCTGAGTACAGCAAAAGGGGAAATAGAGAAAAAAGTACAGGAGCATGGGAAACTGATTGAAACCTTGAATGAACAATATAGAAAACAAGCAAAATTCATGAAACAAACTCAAAGAGACATCTAAGAAACAAAAAATTGTATTCAAAGTGTTCAAAGCCATTTAAATGAAGCTGAGGATAGGATTTCAGACCTTGAGGACAGGATCACAATTAGTGATCATGAAAGCATAGAATTTTTAAAATAACAAAGCAGCATGAAATGACAATCCAGAAGCTTCGTGATGATGCCAAGAGCAACAATATAAGATTATTAGGTATTAGTGAAAATGCAGAAGTCAGTACAAATGACATATATAAAATATTCACAGAAGTCATAGCAGAAAATTTTCCAAACATGGGGAAAAAATGTAATATGCAGGTAAGTGAGGCTATGGAATGCCAAACAGTCACAACCACTATAAATCTATACCCAGATACATAATAATTAAGCTGTCAGGCATACAGTATGAAAACAGAATACTAAAAGCTGTTAGAGAAAGACACCTCTCATCTATCAAGAAAAGCCCATTAGAATCCCAGAAGACACTTCAGCACAAACCCTCAAGTCAAGATGAGCTTGTAGTGAAGTATTTAAAGCCCTGAAAGAAAGAAAACAACTTTCAACCCAGATTGATATACCCAGCAAAACTTTCATTCAAATTTAATGGAGAAATAAATACTTCCATGACAAAAAACGAAGTAATTCATCTCCACCAAACCAACCCTAGAAAGAGTACTGAAAGATACACTAGACAGAGATAGAAATGACCACAATCCCTAGAACAACACTGAAAGAAACCATCAGGTAGGTCAAGCAATTAAATAAGGGGGTAAAGCAGAAAGCAAACTACTGGAACATAACATGGCAAAGTTGAGCCAGTACATATCAGTGATATCCATAAATGTACATGGCCTCAATTCATGTATCAAAAGAATAGGTTGATGGAATGGATCAAGAAACATGATTCCACAATATGCTGTATAGAAGAAACACATCTGGCCCAAAAGGAAACTCATAGAATTAGATTTAAAGGATGGAAAACAGTTATTCCATGCAACAGGAATCCAGAAAAAAGCAGGGGTAATTGTTCTGTTTCCAGACAATGTGAACTTCAAACTTAAAATAATTAAAAGAAATAAAGAAGGTTGCTACATACTTGTAAGTGGAAAAATTCAAGAGGAAGAACTCACCATTATAAATATATATACACCAAACACAGGAGTACCCAACTATACAAGATAGATACTAATGGACACAAAAAACCAAATGCAAAAGAACCCAATTATAACAGGGGACCTTAACAGCCAATTGTCACAAAGAGATAGATAAACTAGACAAAAATCAGCAAAGAAATAATAGAACTGAATCATACCTGCGAGCAATTGGACTTAGTAGATGTCTATAGAGTGTTCCAACCAACCACATCAGAATACACATTCTTCTCAGCTGTGCATGGGACATTCTCCAAAATAGACCATATACTAGCCCATGAAACATTCTTAAGTAAATGCAAAGGTATTGAAATCATACCATGCATAATATCTGACCATAGTGCACTGAAATTGGAAATTAATGGCAAAAGAAATTGTAAAACCTGCATAAATACATGGAAATTAAATAACAGCCTTTTGAACAACCAGTGGGCTACAGATGAAATTAAAGAAGAAATAAAACAATATCTACAATTCAATGGAAATATAGAAAAAAAATACTGTAATCTATAGGGTGCAATGAAAGCAGTCTTAAGAGGGAAATATATAGCAATAAACTGTCATATCAAGAAAACAGAATGAGCATAAATAAGCAACCTAATGCTTCATCTCAAGTGTCTAGAAAAAGAAGAGCAAGCTAAACCCAAAAGTCATAGAAGAGAGGAAATTGTAAAGATTAGAGAAGAAATCAATGCAATTGAAACTAAAAAAACAATACAAAGAATTAATGAATCAAAAAGCTGGTTTTTTGAGAGAATAAACAAGATTGACAAACCCCTAGCTAACCTTATCAAGAGAAAGAAAGAAAATACCCAAATTCATGCAATAAGAACTGAAAAGGGAGAACTTACTACAGATCCCATGGAAATTCAAAAGATCATGAACGCCTACTTTGAAAATCTCTACTCACATGGAGTTTAAAACACAGAGGAAATGGACAGATTTCTAGAAACATATGAACTACCAAAGCTCAACCAAGAAGATATAGCAATTTTGAACAACCAAATATCAGCTATTGAAATTGAAAAATGTAATTAAAAACTGACCAACAAAGAAAAGCCCAGGTCCAGATGGATGCACAGCTGAATTCTATAAGAAATTTAGAGAAGATTTGATGCCAGTACTTCTTAAACTCTTCAATGAAATTGAGAAAAAAACAATCCTCCCTAAATCATTCCTGAAGGCAAGTATTACTCTGATAACAAAACCAGAGAAAGATGCAACCAAAAAAGAGAACTATAGGCCAATCTCACTAATGAACATTGATGCAAAGATTCTCAACAAAATAGTGGCAAATAGAATGCAGCAAATCATCAAGAAGATTATACATCATGACCAAGTGGGGTTCATTCCAGGAATGCAGGGATGATTTAACATACCCAAATCAATAAATGTAATACACCACATCAACAGAGCCAAAAACAAAAACCACATGGTCATCTCAATAGATGCAGAAAAAGCTTTTGACAAAGTCCAACATATGTTCATGATAAAAACCCTTCAGAAACTTGGAATACACGGCGTCTACCTCAACCTTATACAGGCCATCTATGACAAACCAACAGCCAACATTATACTAAATGGACAAAAACTGAAAACTTTCACTTTAAAATCAGGAACAAGGCAAGGATGTCCACTATCACCACTCCTTTTCAATATAGTTCTGGAAACACTAGCCAGGGCAATCAGACAAGAGAGAGAAATAAAAGGAGTAAAGATAGGAAAGGAAGAAGTTAAATTATCACTATTTGCAGATGACATGATTCTCTATATAGAAGACCCAAAAGATTCCGTTAAAAGACTGTTAGAGGTAATAAACAAGTTCAGCAGTGTAGCTGGATACAAAATCACTGCTCAGAAATCAATAGCATTCCTGTACACAAACAAAAAACTCATTGAGAGAAAAATTATGGAAATATTGCCCTTTACAATAACATGTAAAAAAATGAAATACTTAGGAATCAACCTAACTAAAAATGTAAAAGACCCATATGCTGAAAATTATACTATTGTGAAAAAGGAGATTGAAGAGGATACTAGAAAATGGAAGGACATTCCTTACTCTTGGTTAGGAAGAACCAACATTGTGAAAATGGCTATACTCCCAAAACTGTTATACAGATTTAATGCAATCCCAATCAAAATAACATTGACATACCTCACAGATCTAGAGAAAACACTCCTAAAATTCATTTGGAAACAGAAGAAAT
>PVLA01002797.1:41589-247332 GCA_004027455.1 Hydrochoerus hydrochaeris
ATCTCAATTCCTGACTTGAAACAGTACTATAAAGCCACAGTGATAAAATCAGCTTGGTACTGGCAAAGAAATAGACCTGAGGATCAGTGGAACAGATTAGAAGATGCAAGCACAACTACAAAGACACTCAGCCACCTGATATTTGACAAAGGGGCTAAATATGTCCACTGGAAGAAGGATAGTCTCTTTAATAAATGGTATTGGAAAAATTGGCTCTTTACATGAAGACTGAAACTAGATCCATGCATATCACCATGCACAAAACTAAATTCTAAAAGGATCAAAGACCTCAATATTAAAACAGAAACACTAAATCTAGTGGAAGACAAGGTAGGTAGAAGTCTTGGAGACATAGGGGTAAGCAGAGAATTCATGAACCAAATTCAAACAGCATGGGAAACACTTCAAAGAATCAACAAATGGGATCTCACATTATTGAAAAGTTTCTGCACTTCAAAGGAAATCACCAACAGAGTGAAAAGAAAACCAACAGAGTGAGAAAAAAATTTAACCAGCAACCCCTCAGAAAAAGGACTTCTGTCCAGAATATATAAAGAATTGAAAAACATCAAGCTTCCCAAATTCAAAGACCCTCTCCAAAAATGGGCATCGGAGATGAAAACACAGTTCTCAGAAAAAGACATACAAATGGCAAATAAATACATGAAGAAATGTTCACCATCACTGGTCATTTGAGAAATGCAAATTAAAAAAAGCATTGAGATTCCACCTTACTCCAGAAAGACTAGCTGCCATCAAGAAATCAACTGATAACAAATGTTGGCGATGCTGCGGGGAAAAAGGAACAATGCTCCACTGTTGGTGGGAATGTAGATTGGTGCAACCATTATGGAAATCTATAAGGAGAATTCTCAGGAGACTAGGATTGGAAGCCCCATTCAATCCAGCTATCCCCCTCCTAGGTATTTTCCCCAAAGAACTGAAAAGTTCATATCACAGTGATGTATGTGCACCCATGTTCATAGCTGCACAGTTTGTGATAGCTAAATCCTGGAAACAACCAAGATGCCCATCAACTGCAGAGTGGATGAAAAACATGTGGCATTTTTATACAATGGGATATTACTCAGCTATAAAAAGGATGACCTTGAGGCCTTCATAGGCAAATGGAGACAAGTTGAGACTATCCTCATTAGTGAAATAAATAAGAATCATAGTTGTAAATATCATATTTGTCTCTAGTGTAAAAAGTAAATAAGAACTACAAAAGTAATAAAACAAAAATGTGTGACTGCTATTGTAAAAAAGAGAGTAAAAAAAAGTGCTCTAAGGGATATAACTGCATGTATGTTTGAGTGTGTAAAATAGATGACCATACTGCTCAATCTTTGTTGGATTTTTGAGCAGAACTGTTTGTAGTCTGACTGTTTGAATATTTACTATGTACCCTTTAACTTTGTAACTTGAACAACTACATCCAGGATGACAGTATGTAATTTATAAATTACTGATTTCTTAATGGGGCTTATTCTCATTCTCTTTTTTCTTTCTTTCTTTTAAAATTCTGTATTGTTACCACCTTTTTTTCTGTTTAAATAAAATTTTAAAAATGTATAATCGCTGTTATAAAAAATGAGGAAATAGGAAGCGCTATAAAAGATATAGCTGCATGTATGTTTAGGTGTGTGGGATTGATGACCATGTTGCTAGGTTCTTGTTGGATTGTTGAACAGATCTGTTTGCACTCTCACTGCTTTAGTGTCCCCTTTGTGTGCTTTACTCCTGTAACTTGCATAACTGTTTCTAAAAGAACAATATGTAATGTATCAACTAGTGATTTCTTACTGTTTATCTTCTTTTCTTGAATTCTGTAATATTTCTACCTTTTTTCTGTTTTTTCTCTTTAAATAAAAAAATAACAAGAAAAAATAAATTACTGAAAATAAAAGAAAAAGCCAAATACTGAACTGATTATAGTTTACTTTAAAACATATCAACCTAGATCATGTGATATATTTGTGTGTGCATAGTATTGTGATCTGTTCTTCAGAGGGAGTTAATTCATAATTGAAACACAGCAATCCTGAAATCACATTTGTGGAATAGTTTTGTGTCAGTGAAAGATTTTAAGCAGCTTTCCACTTCCTGAGGTTGATTTGGCAAGTGTTTCAGATATCTTCATCTAATCACTCTATAGAGTTCAGCAGTTAATATGAAGTAGGTTTTCCCTAGTTAAGCACTACTCGCATTTTACACAAGACAACTTTACAGCGTAGGTAAAAGGAGGCTGTTTAGGGTATTGACTGATGTTTAGCAGCACCCCTGATTTTGACCTACAGGATGTTACTAGTTCAGCGTCCTCCCTAGTTATGACACCCACAAAGGCTGTAGACTTTGCCAAATGTCTCTACAGGAGAGAAGTACACAAAGGTTCCAGTTGTGAATCACTGGGTATACAGAATGAAAAAATTATAAAAAAAAAACAGGAGATTACGATCCTCTAATACATTAGAAAGTTACCTCTTTTACCTATGAGGCTTGTGCTACACTTGCATAACTTTTCATTCATTTTACCAGTAATAAAGCCTAAAAGTAGATTTGGCATGTCCATAAGCTTCTCAAATGGGATTTGTAGTAGTCAGTTGGTATGTGGCAAATAAGATGTATTTCCCTTGCTTTTGATCGATACAACAGAATATTAAATCTGTTTTGAAATAAGAAGGAATCTGAGGGACAATATCATAATTTTAAGAAACTTACTGTTGTACAAGAAAAAAATAACTTATGCTCTGGTTATTTTGTTTTAATTATTCTTACCAGAACAAATTGTTTTGAACGGTGTCTGTCTCTACTTCAGTCTCACTCATGTACTACAGTGATATATATATATATATATTTTTTTAAACAGAGCTATTAGTGCCCTTTCTAAAGCTCTCATACAGATAGTGGTTCCCTAAAAGTGGTTCCAATCTAATCTGAAGTTCTAAGAATGACGAATAACATGAATAAATATTATATTTTAAAAACATTTTGACGTCTTCATACCTTTTGAGTTTATTAGACCCATTGTGCTTTCCTGCTATGCCTGAAAATATTACCCTTGTAATATTTCTGTTTTCCTTTTTCAGAGATAATTAAAATCTAAATAGTGAAGGTAGTGTTACTCTCTCTAGCTACTACATTTTGGAACTGAAAAATACAAACCTAGAAATTGAAAATGGCATATTTTTAGAGATTTGTTGTTTTTTTTTTTTAAAGCAACGTACTTAGAAAGGTAATTTGGAACAGGTGCATGGAAGCAAAATTATAGCTAATAAGACTCCTATTTTTTCTGGAAAAATAGCCCTGAAGCTCAACTTGTAAGGTCCAGTTTGTTCTGGCATTCTTTATTTTTAGGGACCTTTCCTGATTATATGAACTGCAAACATCTTAGATTAAAACTTAATCTAGAAATTAGTAGAAGTTAAAAAAAAATCATGAAGTAAGTGACCCTGAAAGAAATGCAGATGATAATTTCTCCAGATAATTTTTATCTTAGGGACCTTTCTAGTTCTACCACAAAACTCCCAACAGCTGCCCATCTCTGAGTTACAGGCTTTCCCCTAACCTCATGCACTGTAAACCTCCATAAAGTTTCTAAAATTCTTTTCATCTTATACCCACCTCTTCCAGAAACCTGCTTCCAAAATGTCTTGCTCTTCCCTGCTCCAAAGTGGAATAAGTAGGATCATTGAAAGCACAGCCCCAAGCTGAGGTCTCTCAGGGAATAGGAAAGAAAGGAGAGGCTTCATAGCCTATGGAAAACAATTCATTCCCCAAGTCCCCAATTAGAGAAAATGGCTCATTCTCCTTGCTTTGTTGTTGTTGTTGTTGTACATGTTTACAATTTGTAATGTTTACATTCATTTTGTGGAGTTGATGTATGTACATAACCCATCTTTTGATTCTTTTTTTTCACCCAGTTTCCCTCTCCTCTCTCCCAGTTCCCTGCATCTATTAACTTTTTTGCTTTGAGAAAGATCCATCTTTCTACTTATTATCCATGTTCTATTTGATTTTCAAACTTTGAGTTTCTCATGTAAGAGAAACCATGTAATAGTTAAGCCTGTCTGATTTATTTCATTTAATATTGTAGCTGTAAAGTGCATTCATTTTCCTACAAATGTCTCAAGTTTATCCTTCTTTATGGCACGTTAGTATTCCATTGTGTGTAAATGCCACACTTTCTTTAGCCATTCTTCTGTTGATGGACTTACATGCCATTTCCAAGATTTAACTATCATGAAATGTGCACTTATAAACATAGTAATTGCATGTAGCATTATAATATAATGTCTTTAACTCCTATTGGAAGATGCATAGAAGGGAAAAAGCTGAAATGAATGGAATTTATAGTTTCAGTTTCTCAAAGAACCTTCATACTGATCACTATAGGGGTTTTACTAGTTTGCAATCCCACCAACTGTAAAAAGTTTCTTTTTCCCCAAACCCTCTCAAGTATTTGTATTTTTTTCTTTTCTTGATGATGACCATTCTTTCCGGGTAGTATGGAATCTCAATACTGTTTTCATTTGCACTTTATTTTTTTTTTATTTTGTATCCTGCTATTGAATTTGTTCACTAATTCTTAGTGTCCTTTTGCAGATATTTTGGGGTCTTCTAAGTAGAGAATCAATGCCATCTGTAATGTTGAGCTTTTTTAAACATAAATTTATTGGCCATTTTTACTTCTGTTAACTTTCTATTCATTTCACTTGCCTATTATTTTTGTTTGGGTCTTTTATTTCTCAGAGTCTAATTTTTTCTTAGTTCTTTATGTATTCTATATATTTGTCTTCTGAGATATAGCTGGCAAATGTTTTTCCCATTTTGTAGGTTGTCTCTTCAATCTGTTGGTTGTTTCTCTTGCTGTGCAGAAGCCTGTTATTTTGATATGATCCCATTTGTTGATTCTTGGTACTATTTCCTGTAACAGCATTCAGTTCAGAAAGTTCTTACCTATGTGTATGACATCAGGAGTTTTACTTATTTTATATTCCAGCAGATTGTATTCCTATTTTAACATTAAGTTCTTTGATCCAATTTGATTTTCATTTAGTACATGGTGAAAGATATGGCTCTATCTTCTGCATGTGGATTGCCAGTTTTCCCAGCATCATTTACAGTACTCCCCACTCCAAATAAGACCTAGCTGGAAAATAATCAGCCCTACATGCCGTACAGAGGAGTCACTCAGCAAACAAATGGTGATGGTAGATAAGGAAAGGATAAGCTGATAGGAGCTGGCATATTTGATCTTTAGTTTTCAAGGCTATTTTCTAGCCAGGTCATATTTTCAAGGAAAGGGGATATAATGAAGTTAATTGTGAGCTGGGGGTATTAGGGGCACAGCACCTTCCTGACAAGTACAAAGTCCTGAATTTGATATTTGGTACTGGAAAAAAAAAAAAGGTTTGTTTTTAGCCACTTTGAGAAATACCAAATACTTGAATGTGTTTTGGTTTATGTCTGTATCCTCTAAGCTCTTCCATTGTTCCTTGTGTATGTTTTTGTGTTGGTACAGTGCTGTTTTTATCATAGTAGCTTTGTAATATAACTTTAAGTTTGGGATCACAATGCCTCCCACATTGATCTTTTTATCAAGGATTGCTTTTGCTCTTCTTGGTCTCTTATGATTCCATATGAATCTTAGAATATATTTTCTTTGCTCATTCTGTGGATAACACTGCTGGAGTTTACTTAGGATTGCATTACATCTCTGTATCAATTTTGGAAGTCATACAGACTATATTGCTTCTGCCTATCCAATAACAGGAAATATCTTTTGATTTTCTGAAGTCCTCTCCAACTTTCTCTTCTGGAGTGCTGTAGTTTTCATTTTAGAGGATTTTAATTTCCTTAATTTCGTTATGTTAATTCCTAAGTGTTTAATTTTTTGGGGGTGGCATTGTGAATGTTTCTTTTGCTCTAATTTCTTTCTCACTAGATCCATTATTGGAATCCAGGGATGCTATTGATTTTTATATGCTATTTTTTATTATGCTAGTGAATAAATTCTGAGTCTTTTGGTCAGTCTTTTGTGCCTTCTATGCACAGGATCATGTCAACTGTAAATAACTGACTTCTTCCTTTCCTCTGCATATCCCTTTTATTTCTTTTCCTTGCCTAATTGCTCTTGCTAATGTTTCAAGTAGCATGGTAGAAAGAAATTGTGATAGTGGGCATTCTTTGTCTTGTTGCTGGTTTTTGAAGAAAAGTGCTCAGGTTTGTGGCATTTAATATGATATTGACAGTAGATTTGTCTTAAATGGCTTCACTGGATCATGAAGTGGTCTTTCTATACCTACTTTTTTCAGTTTTTTTTTTATTATGAAAGGATGTTGGGTGTTGTAAAAGGATGTTTGTGCATCTTTTGAAATTATCAGCTCAACTTTATTCTTTTTTGTTTTTATGATATATTTATTGATTTGCAGATGTTAAACCATCATTGCATCCCTAGGATAAACATATTTCATAATGACACATGATCTTTTTGATGATTTGTTGCAGCACCAGTATTTCATTGAGGATACTTTGCATCTATTTTTTTTTAAAGAGATGAGCTTACAGCTCTCCTTTTCAGTTAGTTCATTATTTAGTTTTGGAATCGTGAAAATGGTAGCTTCAAGAATGTCTTTGCAAGTACTCCTTTCCTTTAAATTTCATTAAAAATCTCGAGGAGTATTGGCAAAGTTTTTATAATATTCAGCAGTGAACCCAGCTAGAAGTGAACTTCTTTTAGTTGGTAGACTGATTATTACTACTTCCATTTCTTTGCCAATTATCAAATTATTCATGGTTTTAAATCTTCTTGTTTCAGGTTTGGCAATTTACATGTATCTGAAAATCTGTTTCTTCTGCATCTTCTAATATATTAGTATACAGGCTTTAAAGTAATCCATTTTTATTTTATTTTAACAGCATCTGTTGTGATTTCACTTTTTCATTTCTAATTACATTGATTTGAGTCTGTTCTCTCTTTTTTTGGTTACATTGTCTAAGGGTTTTTTTTAATTCTTTCAAAGAGCTAACACAGATTCTTTTTTTTTTTTGTATTTTTTGGTCTTAGTTTCATTGATTTCTCCTCTGATTTTACAATTTTCTTACTTCTACTAGTGCTGGGTTTAGATTTGTATTCCTTTTCTAGGATCTTGGGGTGCATAATTAAGTTATTTCTTTGGTCTCACTCTGTTGTGTGATATGGGCAGTCACAGCTACAAACTTCCCCTTTAGCATTGATTTTATCGTGTCGCATCTGTTCTGCTATGTGGTACTGGCATTGATACTTAGTTTTAGCAATTGATTTAGGTCTTCCCTGATTTATTTTGGAACTCATTGTTTATTTAAGTCTGTATTGTTTAGTTTTCATGCATTCGTATAGTTCCTGTGTTTTCTTTTGCTGATTTTTAAATTTGTTGTGACTTGATGTAATAATATGCATTTTTATTTCAATTGTTTGACAATTACTTAAGCTTACTTGAAGAACCTGTATGTATCTATTTTGGAGAAATTTGCTGCTAAGAAGAATGTATATTGTGTCTCTGTTAGGTAGAACACTGTAGATTTATTAAGTCCATTAATTCAAATGCTTTGTTCAATTTGTATTTCTTTGTTTATATTTTATCTATTTAATCAATCTATTTGTAGTAGTAGCTTATTAGATTGCTCACTATCATTGTGTTTATGCTTATCTGGTCATTTATGTTCAGTTATGCTTGTTTCATAAAGATGGGTGCATCATTGCTTGGTTCATATATGTTAATGATTGTTATTTCTTTCTTTTGGATTATTCCCTTAACCAATATGTAGTGACTCTTTTGGCTCTTATGATTTTAGGCTTGAAGTCCACTGTGTCTGAATAAAAGATAGCTACTTCTGCTTATTTATTTTTGGGGGTGGGTTTCCATTGCATGGAAAATCATTTTCCATCCTTTTAGTTTTGGTTGTTTATTTTAGGGTTAAATGTGTTTCTTGTATAGAACATACTATTAAATTTAGTTTCTTGATATCATCTGCCAATCTGCGTCTTTTGATTGAGAAATTGAATTTATTCACATTCAGAGTTGTTGCTGATAGCTCCCCACTTACCCCTGTCATTGACTCATATTCCTATCACTGATTCTCTACTGTCTCCTTTAACTGATCACCTTATGTGGTATATTCATTCTATTAGAGTTTTTGTCATTGTTAGTATCATTGTCTCTTCCAGGGTATCCTTAAAATTTTTTGATTTGCTGATTTGTTGGTCATGAATTTTTTTTGGTGCTCTTTTATCATGAAGGTAACTTATTTCTCCATCAGTATTAAAAGAGAGTTCTGTAAGCTATATCAGTCTGTGTTGGTCCCTTTTCTCTGCTCTCCAAACTTGTCTCCCTCACCTCCCTAGGCATCATTTTTTGCATTTTTGTATCATGTCCTTTAGTTTTTCTAGCCTTGTGTAAGTGTCTTCTGTAGAGTCACTAATTGTTCTGTTTATTTGGCCCAATTCCTTATTATTTATATCTTCTATGAGCTTGCTAAAAGCTTTGTTGATTTATTTTGTTATCTCCCTCTGTTGTCATTTCACAAAGTTCAGGTGTGTGGCTCGCACTATTCTTTTATGTGGATACCTCCACTTTCTTTGCCTGATTTTTAAAAACTGAAATGGGTCCCAATATTTACCTCCAAATGAGCAAATCTAGAGGAAAAATAAACAAAACACAGCACATGAGATTTTTCTCTTCTCTTATAAAAACTGATAGAAAATATGCATGAAATGTCAAATATTAAATGGAATGGTGCAGCAAATATGGAAAGCAAATCACATTTGAGAACAAATTTGAAATAAAAACAATCCTGACAGGACATGGATATATATGGTTTTAAAATACAATGTGAACAAAAATGACAGCTCTTAATGATTACATTTTTAAGACACTATTTCTACTTTCTTTACTAACATCCTCATGAGCTATAATTGAAGCAATTTTTCAATGATAGTTTGCATGAAGCTCTCTCAAGTTACTTTTTTTTGTAAACCTTTCCACAGGTTTTAGAATACAATATAGCTAAGTACACATAAAGTAATGGCAAAAAAAAATGTCAATGAAGAGAACAAAGGGAGTTACTTTGTCTCCTTAAAGTGACAAGTGAAAAAGAAAGTGCTCTAAAGGATATAACTGCATGCATGTTTAAGAGCATAAGATAGATGACCATATTACTAAGTTTTTGTTAGCTCATTGAGCAGATGTGTTTGCAGTCTCGGTGTCTGAATGTCCACTTTGCATGCTTTAATTTTGTAACTTGAACAACTATATCCAAGATGAGAGTATGTAATTTATCAACTAGTGATTTCTTAGTGTTTTTTTTTTTGCCTTTAGAATTCTGTATTGTTGCTACTCTTTTTTCTGTTTTGCTTTTTTTCCTCTTTAAATACAATTTTTTTGAAAAGCCCTTTCATAATTGGAAGGCATATTCTCTCTCCCAATCATGCAATGTAGGATTAGCTTAAATCTTGAGTTCTTAAAACATTGCTCTTCCAATGGCCCTTTGAGATTGCAATCAGGTTGGGGCAGTCTCTTGCCCAGTGTCCTTTTTGCTGCACTTGAAGCATGGCCCAGGAGGGGCTCAGGCAGCTCTGCCTTGTTTTGGCTTTCCTGTCTTGGGAGTCCCAAGTGTCACTGCTAAGAGATCAGATGGTTATTTTTTTTTTTTTTTTTGGTCTCTGTTGTTGAGAACATGAAAAGCCACATTAAGGTCTCCCTGTGGGATTTGAGGGCCAAGTTTAGCCTTTTGTCTTGGGATCTGCCCCACAGAGGAAGGTATTTATCTCTTCTACAGTCACAAGACATCTGGTTTTTATCTCGGATAAGGGTACAGCTTTAAGTCTAAAGGAGACAAGGGCAAATAATTAAGTATTCAGGATTCAAATAATAGAATCAACAGGATATTTATGATTATAATTTTAGTAATGGCTTTCCATAAGGAGGCAAAAATAAGGTCTAGGAAATTTTAGAAATTGACATGTCATTGATTTGTCATACACACATTTAGATTTTTACAATTGAATAAGTATCTCCTGTACTGTTAGAATGTCTAATGCCATATGATTTTGAGGATGTCCTGTTTTATTAATTTTATCTTATTATTTAGGAGAGAGAGAGAGATCAGTTGCAGTGTCATTTAAATATAGTTAATTATGGCTCCAATATGTATCATATGACCCTTTTTTTTGGTAATGATCTGGTGGATTTCAGCAAAAGAAATGTAAAATAAATTTATAATTATCTCTTAATTTTAGTTATTGAACATCTAGAAGATTGATAACAGTATAGAGCAGTAGAGGCAGTAAGCTTAACATAAAACATTAAATGCAACTATTATTTTACATTAATCATGGATGTTTTTAACATTTGAGCACTGAAGAAATTTGTGACATTGCTTGGACAGTTTATTATTTCAGCATCTCTAAGTATAACATATACATTATATGCATTATATAATTTTTATTGAAAAATTCTTATTTGAGTGGTGACCTCGTGTTGGTCCGACCTGAATCTCCTGGTTGGAGCACAAGGAGAAAGGCAGACATTTGGATCTGAAAGAAAACACTTGTCATAAGCAATCTTAATTTTACATTTGAGAGCAAGACTATACCATCAGATCAATCACAATGAATTGTCTCAGCTATATGAACTTTAGTTGAGGTGTTTCCCAAAAGGCTATCGAGATTATTGGGGCCTCCAATTAATGAACAAGACTGTTTTAAACACCAGGTGGCCACTTTCTTATTCATCAGTTGAAGTCCTGTCCAATGTCACCTCACGTCAGGGGATTTTGTTTAACCACTTTTAACATTTTAACCAGCTGGAAAACTAGGTGGAAGCATGCTTTTTAAATGTATAACCCAAATAAACCTTGATTAAATGATCTGAAAATGTAAAAGAGGAGGAGGAAAAAAATTGTTGAGCTCAAATAAAAGAAACAGCTGTTTACAGAGTAGGCAAATAGACAAATGTGGACAGATGATCTGTACAGTAAAACAGACAACAAATGTATAGACTGATAAACATGTTATAAAATCAGAGTGCACTCAAATATATTTGGCCAATTTGAGCTATATAAAAAAGACGAGTATGAACTTTTTTGTAGATTAATTGAAATCTCTGGAAATAAGAATAGCAGAAAAGAAACCTAATTTATGGCTAATTTGAGATAAGTCAGAAAGGGAGAAAGGGACAAGATTAACTAATCTCTTGGGGCCAGCCTGTTCCCGAACTGGGAGCAGGGACAGACTGAGAAGACTGTGGAGAAAGCCACCAAGCGGTAAATTGTCTGGCAGGCATGCATGGGCGATTGGCTATAAAGCAGCTGCTCATCACCATGCGATGAGGAATCACAGGCCACTGGTGGGTCACTGTGTGGCCCACAGCAGCTTGGCTGCTGCAGATTGCACAGTGAAGGAGCACAAGATAGCAACTGGCCACCATGTGATCCTCACCAAGATGATTGATGCTGATTGCACGAGAGGAGGCCATAAAGTGGCGCACATTGGCCCTGAGACCCGTCGCAAGATGGCGGTGCACTATCACGTGGCGGAGGGCTGCAAGATGGCAGCTGTCCTCCTTGTGAGCTGTAACAAGCGGGCTGCTGAGTACCACATTGCTGCTGGAAGGCTGGAGTGCACGCGACCAAGTATGGTGAGCTGGCAGGGAGAAAGGCGATGTGGGGGTAGGAGACAAAGAACCATCTGACTGCACAGACTGCTCAGGTGGGGGCATTGGGAAGGGGGAGACTGAGGAGAGAGACTAAGGGAAGGATTAGAGGCTGCTGTGGGGGAGGGAGGAGGAGAAGACGGCGCGGGGGTTGCAGGAACCTCTGGCTGAGAAGGCTGCGGGCTCTGTCCTTTGGGACATGGAGGAGGAGGAGTGAGACAGGAGGCACATCGTCTAAAGGGTCCACAGGAGAGGAGGGGAGTGTTTCTGGTAGAGTTAGCTGGAAATATGTGAGCTGCCTTACATGATTTAATGAGAGAAGAGCACGTCCTTGGTGACAGAAAGGCCTGTATATATGGAATTTCTGCTGACTTGTCTGCCACGTAATGGTGCTCAGATGAATTTCTTAGAATAGAGGGGTCGAATGTTCTCCCTTCAGGCCACCAGCTGCCATTAAGCTTGTAGGTTGGCCATGCCTCCTGGCAGTAAAAGATCAATTTTTTTTTAATCTCTTTTTTTAGGCCAACAGCCCTGAAGTTATGAACCAGGCACCCTAGAGGTGTGTTTTTGGGGGACAGGAAATGATATTCCCCATTTTTCCAATTAAAAGTGAGCCAAAAAATAACAATTTTGCCTCAGGGAAATCCCCAAGGGCGTGAAAATTGTCTCGGCTCACACTTAACAAAACAGATTGTCATCTGCCTAACAAGAGTGATTTAAATTAAAAAGGGCTCCAACCTAATACCATCGGCCATCACCAGTGGCATGGGTTGTGATTCCAATGACTAGAGAGACAGCTCTGCCTCAGGCCACCCGAGGACCGTGACAGCTGTCATCTTAGACCTGGGATGGAATGGGTAATCTGGCCTGGGCCTGGCCCATGGTAACAGAAAACCCCAGATGAAAATTGGTTCACCTGTGGTAAATCAGGCCGGTGTTGTTTGCAGGTGCGACAAGTTGAGCCGCTCTTCTGTGTTGGAAATGGGGAATTAATCCAAGGTGCGGTCTGGTCCATGAATTAGCGGGGGAGCTTGAACTGGGAGGACCCCAGGAGCCACTCACACTGCTATTCCAGGTTTTGGCACCAAAAATGATAGGTTTTTCAGTGCAACAAGAAAGAAAAATATAAAATAAAACTAGCCTTTATTGTAAGGACATGGAGAGGAGCCAATACAGCCAGCTTAATTGCCTCCTCTTCAATTACTTTTAAAAAATTTTTATTTTATTTTTTATTTTATTTTTTTGGTACTGGGAAACTCATGGTCTCACACTTGCCAGGCAGGTGCTTATACCACAGAGCTAAATTAATTCCCAACAATCTTTTATTAATACTGATTTAGCAAATTTTCTTCTCAATAGAGAATATAAATATTTGTCACCTGTAGAATCAATAAATCAGAATAGTGCATTTGAGGTTGGTAAAGAGGAAAAATTACAAAAAAGATATAAGAAAGAAAAGACCTGTTTGGAAATAGACTTTTCCCCTGTTTTTTTATACCTTTTTCATTTACTCAAACTTCTTAGTCCAGACTGGGGTTTTCACCAATTTCCAGAAAAAACTCTAAAAGTCACTTGTGTATTCCTGAAAGATAGCAAGCCTGATTTTCCATGAGAAGATAGGCAAGAACAAGGGGAAAGAGACTGCTTCTTCAATAGCCAGGAATTTGAAGAGGGAAATAATTTGAAATCAGAAACCAGAAGCTGCAATTCAAATTAGGTATACTTAGTCAGTACCTTACCAACATTGTATCAGTAGAAATGACCTAAACCTTAGAAAAGAAATGCATATAAATGGCAAAATACTATCCAGATAAAGAATATTAAAATTTCTAAGACACACAGATTATGTTAAAACAAATGGGTTACATGATAGAAGATGGCATCAGACCAGGCCTCTGTTCAATAAAAAAGGCATTTAAAATCTAATTAGAATGTTGGACATGCTGAGGGAGGTGGGAAGAGGGTCTGATTTAAATGTAGTTTTATGTGTATTTTCTTGGGAAGTCTTTCCTCTGGAGGTGAAAGGAGGGCAAAAGGACTTTGAACCTGCCTTTGTTGGGACTTCTGCGGCTGATCTCTTTTGCTTGTTCCTCCATATTCCACCTTATAGGGACATAAATGATGAACAATGGGCACTGGAAACTGGAGCCAGGTGACAGAATTCATCATTTTGGGCTTCCCTCATCTTCAGGGTATCCAGACTTACCTCTTTTTCTTGTTACTTCTCATTTACCTCACAACTATCCTGGGGAACCTACTGATATTCTTAGTGGTCCACTTGGACTCCCAGCTTCACACACCCATGTACCAATTTGTCAGCACTCTGTCCTTCTTGGAGCTGGGCTACACAGCTGCCACCATCCCCAAGATGCTGGCAAACTTGCTCAGTAAGAAGAAGACTATTTCATTCTCTGGATGCCTCCTGCAGATCTACTTCTTTCATTCCCTTGGAGCTACTGAGTGTTACCTCTTAACAGCTATGGCTTATGACAGGTACTTAGCTATCTGCAAACCCCTCCACTACCCTACCCTCATGACTCCAACACTCTGTACCAAGATTGCTGTTGGCTGTTGGTTGGGAGGCCTGGTTGGGCCAGTGTCTGAGATTTCCTTGGTGTCCCACCTACCTTTTTGTGGTCCCAATTGCATTCAACATATCTTCTGCGATTTCCCTCCTGTGCTGAGCTTGGCTTGTACTGACACATCTGTCAATGTCCTGGTGGATTTTGTGATAAATTCCTGTAAAATTCTGGTCACTTTTCTGTTGATTCTCAGTTCCTATGTGCAGATAATCTGCACAGTGCTTAAGATTCCTTCAGCTGTAAGGAAGAGAAAGGCCTTCTCTACCTGCGCCTCCCACCTTACTGTAGTTCTCATTTTCTATGGGAGCATCCTCTTCATGTATGTGCGGCTGAAGAAGAGCTACTGCCTGGACTATGACCGGGCTTTGGCAGTGGTCTACTCGGTGATCACCCCCTTCCTCAATCCCTTCATATACAGCCTACGCAACAAGGAGATCAAGGAGGCTGCGAGGAGGCAGCTGAAGAGAACAAGGGTACTGAGATGAGTGGGGGTGGAAAACGGTAAGGCTGGGACTGAGAGTGCAGTGACTGCAGGAGTCATTTCAGTGACCAGAGGTGATAAATCAAGCACTCTATGTAATTTTACATGGAGTAGTAGGGGCGGGACAAGTACTGCTGGCTTTCAGTGTTACAACAACCATTATACTGTCTGCTAGAGTCACTTTCAACTGAGAACAACAGAGAACAGAACAGAGGCTGGAAGAAGTATGCTTTCTCTTTAAAGATACTTCATGCAGTAATTTTTAAAATCTTAAATGTTTCTGTATCATATCTTGAATTTTTGTCAAATTTGCATCTTATCTATGAGATGTATAATCAGATTTACTTTATTTAATGTAAATCCATTTAGTTATGGTCTAAACAATAATATTTATTAAATAAAATTCAGTAAAGACATGTACCACTTAAAATCGTGTAATGTGGAAAGGGATTTTTTTGAAATCACATATATCTGAGTTTAAATCATAGTTCACTCAGTCACTTATCAGTTATTTCATAGGTAGAAGGTAAAGTTGTAAGATACAAAATGTTAATTTCATCATTTGATAACAATATTTTCTTTTAAGATTCTTTGGAACATTAGTGATAAGATCTCTAAGTACAGTACATTGTGTCTGACTTATAGCTGATTCTGAGATGACACTTAAACTTTTTTTCATTTATTTTGTTCTCCCTAGATCTTTCATTTTGACTCTGAATCATAGGACACAATACAGTAATACATAAGGAAACAAAATGAATTTCCTCATACTTTTCCTTAAATGTGCATAGTATATAAACCTGAGGCAAAACTTGTGAAGAATGTAGTTGGTCAGACATCTGTTCTGGTGAGTTGTGTTAACCATTCTTAGTGGTCCTAATATATGCTCCTTCTAAACAGTAGGAGTTGAATCAGTGAGAAAAAATAGGATTAATTTTATAAAGAACTATTTCTTTATTCTAAGCCATTTATCTTCTGAAATGCATGAAAAGGTATGTGAAAGTATAGTTCTAAAATTTAACTTATAAAAAATCTGATTGGTCTGGGAACTAGTGCCATGTGTGGGCAGCTGCTGGACTGGAAAAGACAGACCTCAAACTTTCCTCATGAGTCAGTATAATTTGTAAATTGGGGGTAGAGAGAACAAGGCCACACCACCAAGCAAGCCCAGTCTGGAAACCAGTACCATGAGCAGGCCACCAGCAGACTGGAACAGAACCCCATCCTCTCCCTATGAGTCAGTGCCATCCCTATATGTTTCTGGGGGCAAGGACCGTGAGAGGGTGAGAAAGTAAAGAAGAGACAAAGCTGTGGTCAGCTGAAGCCTTTATCTTCATGATGGAAGGAAAGATACTGCTCAACTACTCCAACACCTTTATTTATATACTGCATACACTCTGGAAGAAGACTGTCAATTTCAACCCCATTTCCTAGCAACTTGTTTCCCTGGCAAGGCAGGGCCCCTCGCTTTCTTGATGCTGGAAAAACCTATTTACAAAGATTGTTTTGAGCTTTCTGTGTTTTTAGGGCTGTTCTTGCTTTAGTCACACACATGTGATCAATCTCCAGCTTCAACAACCCTCAATAGGTAGAAAGAACAAGGCCACACCAGCAGGAAAGCCAAGCCCAGTCTAGGAACCAGCACCTTGAGTGGGCTGCCATTGGACTGGAACAGACAGACCTCAGCCTCTCTCCATGAGTCAGTACTACTTGCATACCAAGGGTAGAAAAAACAAGGCCACTCCAGCCATCAAGCCCAGTCTGGAAACCAGTGCCAGATGCAGGCCACTACCAGACTGGAACAGGCAGACCCCAACCACTTCCAGCACACAGGTAACCACCAGTACCACACACCATAAGTGACTGGCTTGTCTGGAGAAACACAGGCTGTGATGATAGCTGTACAGGTGAAATGCAATTGGAAGGCTCTCATGCTTTGGTGTTTCACTAACATTGCTGGTCTATGTCCAGTGGTCTGATCATAGGTTCAGAGGATAGTGGTACAGAGTGTGACATCTAGTGGGGGGATCTCCTTCTGAAGGTTGCAACCATTGTTGATTTCCTATGGTCTTATTTGGAAGTTCTATATTGTTTCTATTGTTTTTTTGAGTTTGGTTTTATTCTGTTGTTTTGTTTGAATATGTCAAATCCAATGGTAGGAGCAGCTATTTCAATGATAGCAAAATAGATTGTGGTAGTAATTTTGACTTTACTATACACTTGTTTTCAAACCCCTTATTACGTTCATTGTTTGTTTTTATTGTTTCTATTCTATTCTGTTCTGTTTGATTTTTACTATGTCCAAAGTTATCTGCAGTTATTTTGAAACCATCTAAAGGCATTATGGTAACTATAGTTGATTTTGTAATGTTTTGAAGTCCTGTATCTCTTACAGCAGTTTGTTTTTATTGTTTTTTACTCTGTTTTAACCCCTTTAAAATAAAAAAAATTTAAAATCTGGAGATTTAATTATTAGCTTGTTTATGTAAATATATTGTGAACAGTGTATCTAAGCTTGACTACAAGAAAAATTTTATTTCTATAGAACTATGTAATAATATCCCTCAAATAATTTTATTTTTACTATCTTAAATATCTCTTTTCTTCCTTTCAATTCAACACACGTTTATTTTGATTTGCTGCAGTAGATGTCAGATACAGGGCTAAGCCCTAAATAAAGTGATAAGCAAGATAAATATTATGTAGTTCCCTATAGAAAGTCCCACAGTCAGTTCAGGTCTCCCACCAAGTAATATGGCACACAGATGCAAAATAAGGACAAAGAGAGACAGTTCTGCAGTTGAAGAGTTCTGGGATGACCAGTGTTCTCTATGGAACAAAAAGCACGAATCCAAAAGCTCATGGCTTTTATTGGTCTCAATCAGGCAAGTAGGTGGGGTTTATGACAAAGTGCTAGGAAAAAGAGACTCTGTAGACATTTGTTATAATGGGAAAGTGAGCAATTTTGTACCAGGAACAAATACTTCTAATTAGCAATATAAGGATATCTTGGTGTATGCAAGGCCTGCACCTTTACTGTCAAAAAGGTATAAATCCTTCTGAGTATCGTGGCCTCAGCTGAGATGTTATCTCATGTCTTAGCCCTAAAATTTCACAGGTCTTTGCTAGAGCTCTCATTTCATCCATTAGCATGGGAGATATTCTCACATATGTGTTGTCGTCTTACTATGCTGAGTCTTGACAAGATTCAGTCATATTATTTTGGTCAACTAAGAGGACATCTGTTTCAGTACAGCCATCTCTGCACATCTCAGTGAATAGGGTTGAAGGAGAGGTTAGGGAAAGATTGAGATATGGGGCTTTGTCTTCAGGAGAATGTAGTTTGATGGTCTTTCATAGTTCTCACTTATAGAATATTTCAAAAGCACCGAGAGCAAGAACATTCAAATTCTAATTCATAAAAATGACATTACATTAATGAAAACTATTCTCAAATTATGTGATCACATATATATTCCACCAAAAACCTATTAGGACTGATGAACAAATTCAGTAAGGTTGCAGAATGCAAAATCAACATACAAGAATAAATGGTCCAATAAACCAAACATGAACTAGCTAAAAAGAAATCAAAGAACAATCTTGTTTATAATAGCTAACAAAAAAACAAAAGAGACAAAGCTCAAAACCTTTTGGAATATATTTAACTGAAGGGATGAAATATGAGTACAATACAATTTATAAAATGTTAATGAAAATAATTGAAAAGAGCAAAAATGAACATATAATCTATATTCACAGAGTGCTAGATATAATATTGTTAAAATGACAAGATTACCCAAAGCAATCTATAGATTAAATACAATCTCTACCAAAACACCAATGACACTCTTTACAGAAAAAAATTCACATCATTATGAAAGACTTCCAGTAACTAAAGACATTTAAGGAAAAACAGACAAAACAAAAGGTATCACAATACCAGCTTCAAAACAGTAGAAAAAACAACACAGTACTGACATAGAAAACAGACACATGGATTAAAGAAACAGAGTAAGGAAACTAGAAATAAATCAATATACTCACAGCCAACATAGTTGAGAAATACAGCAAGAGCACATAATGGAGAGAGCATAATCTATTCAAAAAATGATAGAAATTATATGAAAACTAAATATCTATATGCAGAATAATGAAGTCTATCTCACATTATAAACATAAACCAACTCCAAATTTACATTTAAATATGAATCTTGAAACTATGAAACTACCACAACAAAAAGGTAAAATATTCCGGGACATTAGTATAGGCAAAGGTTATCTGGTAAATATTTTTCTCTTCTCTTTTCTTTCTTTCTTTCTTTCTTTCTTTCTTTCTTTCTTTCTTTCTTTCTTTCTTTCTTTCTTTCTTTCTTTCTGCCAGGTATCATATGCCTGCAATCTCAGCATTTACAAGGCTGAGACAGGAGGATTATTGTAATTTTGAGGCCAGTTTGCCCTACATAGTGAAGCCCTGTCTCAAAACAAACAAAGGATCTCCATTTTTTTATAATTGGAAAGCTTTGGTATTACAGAAAAAAATAAAATAAAATGAATCAAAATAATGTTGAAACAACCTGAAGAAGGGGAGAAAAATATTTTTAAACTATCAAATTATTCATGCATTAAGGGGTTAACATACAGTTATATAAAGAACTCAAACAGGTGAACATGCAGTAAGAGGTTAATATACAGTTATATAAAGAACTCTGATTTTAGAATGGACAAGTGAAATGAATAGATATTTCTCAGAAGTAGACAAATTGCCAACTAGTTTGTGAAAACTACTCATCATTAATTATTAAGGTAATAAAAAGAAAAACCACAGTAAGATATCATCTCACTTCAGTTAGAATGACTATTATCAAAAAAATTAAAAAATGACAAAAGCTAGTAAAGAAATGGAGAAACTACTACACAGTGTTGGTTGGAATGTGCAAATTACTATAGCCATTATGGAGGTTAGCTGGAGGTTCCACAAAATATTAAAAATAACTACTATATGATAAGTAAGCCCACTGCTGGGAATATAGAAAAGAAAGAAATCATTGTGACAAAAAGATATCTGTACTTTCACGTTTATTACAGTTCTGTTCACAGTAGCCAAGATAGAGAATCAACAAAGTTGTCCATCTACAGATAAATATAAAAAACAAGTGTAACAATGGCATATTATTCAGCCATAAAAATACTAAAATTCTGTCATTTTCACAAACATGGATGAGTCTAGAGGGCATAATTTTAAGTGTAACAAACCAAACACTGACAAACACCATTTTCTGTCACTTATATGTGAAAGCTGAAAAGACTGATTTTATAGAAGAGTGGAACAGAAATCAGCAAGGCTAGGAAGGGAATAAGGAAAAGGAATGAAGAAGGATTGGATAATGCTTTGCAAAATACTGTTAAGAAGAACAAGTTCTAGCTTCTGCCCACTGGCCCAGAAGATAACCACCCAACCCAGCCCATCTCTGACCACTGCTGCACCTGTGAACCAACACTTTCCTCCCATGTACTGACCCAGAGGACCACCGCACCCACCCCTGCTTGCCCTGCTGCCCTTGGCTACCCTCTCCATCTCTTAGACTAAGCAATGCTGTGAATGTCTGGCTCCCATTCTGCCTCCCAGAACCTTGAACTTCAGTGGATTGGCCAAGCTGGTTTGATGGGAGTATTGCTGGTCCCTCCCCCAGACTGAGGACCCCAGCATGTTCTGGTCACTATGTACCCAACAATCAGGCTGACATCAATCACACAGTAGGACCCTAGGAGACACACTGCTGACAGTTGTGACTACTGGGATTGAATAACCAGATATTGGCAATGAAGGTGACAATGACAAAACCAAAAAGCAAAATGCAATCTCAAACATCTAGTCCATCAGGAGAAAGAACAGGCAACAGTGAAATAGAGGAATTTAAAAGTCATATACCAGGAATCTCTGAAAAGATAGTAACTGAAGTGAAGAAACAAGTGCATGAAGCTATAGAGGAAATCAAATTAGAAATGTCTTACATAGAGACAGAATTAACAACCTTAGCAAATGAGTTGCTCAACATAGCTAGAGAAGAAATAGATAAAAAAAATACAGGAGCATGGAAAATTGATTGAAATTTTGAATTAACAATATAGAAAACAAGCAGAATCCATGAAACAAATTCAAAGAGATATACAAGAAACAAAAATTCTATTGAAAGCTGGCAAAACTGTTTAAATGGAGGTCTGATAAAATTTCAGACCTTGAGGACAGGATCACAGATAGTGATCATGAAATGGTAGAACTTATAAAAACAACAAAGCAGCATGAAATGACAATCCATAAGCTTCAAGATGATGCCAAAAGAAACAATGTAAGACTAATAAGCATCAGTGAAGATGCAGGAATCAATGCAAATGACATAACTATTCACAGAAGTAATAGCAGAAAATTTCTAAAACATGGGGAAAAAATCTGATATACAAATAAGTGAGGCATATAGAATGCCAAACAGTCACAACAAATATAAATTTACTCCCAGACATACAATAATTAAGATCCCAGACATACAGCATAAAAACAGAATACTAAAAGTTGTTAGAGAAAAGACACAACTCACCTTTCAAGGAAAGAGTATTAGAATCATGGTAGACTTTTCAGCACAAACCTTCAGGTTAAGATGAGCTTGGAATGAAGTATTTCAAGCTCTAGAAGAAAACTTTCAACCCAGACTGATGTACCCAGCAAACCTGTCTTTCAAATTTAATGGAGAAACAAGATACTTGCATGACAAAGAACAACTGAAGAAATTCATGTCCACCAAACCAACCCTAGAAGAGTATTGAAAGACATGCTAGATAGAGATAAAAATGACGACAATCTCCAGAACAAAAAAGAAAGAAGCCACCAGGCTGGACAAGAAACTAAACAAGGGAGAAAAGTGGGAAACCAACAATGTAACATGGCAGTCAAGCCAGTACATATCAGTTATATCCATAAAAGTAAATGGCCTCCAGTCACCCATCAAAAGAAACAGGTTGACAGAATGGATCAAGAAACAGGGTCCCACAATATACTGTATACAAAAAAAAATCTGACTCAAAGGGAAACCCATAGAGTAAAAGTCAAAGGATGGAAAACTGTATTCCATGCAACAAGAACCCAGAAAAAAGCAGGGGTAGCTATTCTGTTTGCAGACAAAGTGAGTGTCAAACCTAAAATGATTCAAAGAGATAAACCAAGCCACTATGTGCTTGTAAGTGGAAAACTACAAGAGAAAGGACTAACAATTATAAATATATATGCATCAAATCCAGGAGCACCCAACTATATAAGACAAATTCTAATGGACATGAAAAACCTAATACAAAAGAAAAGAATTGTAATAGGACATCTTAACACCCCACTGTCACAAAGAGATAGATCAACTAGACAAAAAGTCAGAAAAGAAATAATAGAACTCAGTCATATCTGTGAGTGAATGGACTTAATGGATGTTTACAGAGTGTGCCACCCAACCACATCAGAATATATATTCTTTTCAGCTGCCCATGGTACATTGTCCAAAATAGACCATATATTAACTCATAAAATATTCTTAAGTAAATACAAAGGGAGCAAAATTATCCCATGCATAACATTTGATCATAGTGCACTAAAATTACAAATCAATGGCAAAAAATTTCAAAACCTGAATAAATACATGGAAATTAAATAATAACCGTTCGAACAACCAGTGGGTTACAGATGAAATTAAAGAAGAAATAAAACAATACCTACAATACAATGAAAATGCAGATTCCATACTCCATAACCTATGGAACACACTGAAAGCAGTCCTAACAGGGAAATATATTAACATAATCACATCAAGAAAATGGAATGAGCACACATAAATAAACTAATGCTACATATCAAGCTTCTAGAAAAAAGAAGAGTAAGTCAAACCTAAAGCTCATGGAAGAGAGGAAATTGTAAAGATCAGACCAGAAATTAATGCAATTGAAACCAAAAGAACAATACAAAGAATTAATGAATCAAATGCTTGTTTTAAGAGAATAAACAAAACTGATAAACCCCTAGCCTACCTTATAAAGAAAAAGAAAGAAAAAAACTCAAATCCATGCAATAAGGACTGCAAAGAGGGAAATTACTACAGATCCTATGGAAATTCAAAAGACCATTAACACCTAAGTTTGAAAATCTCTACTCACATAGGATGGAAAGCACAGAGACAGTGGACAGATTTCTAGAAACATATGAACTAACAAAGCTCAATCAAGAAGATATAACAATTTTTAATAACCCAATATCAGCTACTGAAATAAAAAATGTGTTTAAAAACTTACCAACAAAGAAAAGCCCAAGTCCTGATGGATTAATGGCTAAATTCTATGAGAAATTTAGAGAAGATTTAATGCCAATACTCCTTAAACTCTTCAATGAAATTGAAAGAGAAGCAGTCCTCCCTAACTCATTCTTGGAGGCAAGTATCAATCTGATACCAAAACCAAAGATCCAACCAATGAAGAGAACTGTAGACCAATATCACTAATGAACATTGATGCAAAGATTCTCAGTAAAATATTGGCAAATAGAATGCAGCCAGTATTTAATGTGTGGTGTATAATCAAGAAGATTATACCCCACAGCCAAGTGGGATTTATTCCAGGAATGCCAGGATGGTTCAACATACACAAATCAATAAATGTAATGCACCACATCAACACAACCAAAAATAAAAATCACATGACCATCTCAATAGATGCAGAGAAAACTTTTGATAAGGTCTGGCATCTGTTCATGATAAAAACTCTATAGAAACTCAGAATCGATGGCATGTTCCTCAATCTCATAAAGGCCATTTATGACAAACCAACAGACAACATTATACTAAATGGACAAAAACAGAAAGCCTTCACTCTAAAATCAGGAAAAAGACAAAGATGTCCACTATCACCATTCCTATTCAAAATAATTCTAGAAATATTAGCCAGAACAATCAGGCAAGAGGGAGAAATAAAAGAAATAAACACAGGAAATGAAGAAGTTAAATTATCATTATTTGCAGATGACGTGATACACTACATAGAAGGCCCCCAAAACTTCATTAAAAGACTACTAGAGGTAATGAATTCAACAGTGTGGCTGGATACAAAGTCAATACTCAAAATCAATAGCATTCCTGTACTCAAAGAAAAAACACTGAGAGAGAAATTAAATACCATCTTTCACAGTACCATCTAAAAAAATGAGATACTTAGGAATCAGTCTAACCAAGAATGTAAAAGGCCTATATGCTGAAAATTATACTATGCTGAAAAAGGAGATTGAAGAGGATATTAGAAAATGGAAGGATATTCCTTGCTCTAGGCTAGGAAGAACCAACATTGGGAAAATGGCCAAACTCCCAAAACTGTTACACAGATTTAACACAATCCCAATCAAAATACCATTAACATCACTTACAGATCTAGAGAAAACACTCCTAAAATTCATTTGGAAACAGAAGAAACCTATAATAGCAAAGGCAATTCAGGGCAACAAAGACAAGACTGGAGGCATCTCAATTCCTGACTTGAAACTATACTACAAAGCCACAGTACTAAAATAAGCATGGTACTGGCAAAGAAATAGACCTGAGGATCAATGGAAGAGATTAGAAGATACAAACACTACTGTAAAGACACTCAACCACCTTATATTTGACAAAGGGGCTAAACATGTTCACTGGAAAGAACATAGTCTCTTTAATAAATGGTGTTTGAAAAATTGGCTCTCCACATGCCAAAGACTGAAACCAGATCCATGCCTATCACTATACACTAAACTAAATTCAAAATGTATCAAACATCTAAATGTTAAAACAGAAACACTAAATCTACAAATTAGGTAGAAGTCTTGGAGACATAGGAGTAAGCAGAGAATTCATGAATAAGACACAAACTGCACAGGAAATACTTCAAAGAATCAACAACTGGGATCTCATATTACTAAAATGTTTCTGCACATCAAAAGAAATCACCAAAAAAGTGAAAAGAAAACTCACATAATAGGAAAGAATTTTAGCCCACAATCCCTCAGACAAAGGATTATATCCAGAACATATAAAGAACTGAAAAAACATCAAGCCTCCCAAATTCGAAGACCCTCTCCAAAAATTGGTATTGGAGATGAAAACACAGTTCTCAGGTGAAGATATACAAATGGCAAATATATATGTGAAGAAATGTTCACCAGCACTGGTCATTTGAAAAATGCAAATTAAAAGAGCATTGAGATTTCACCTCACTCCTGAAAGAATGGCCACCATCAAGAAAACAACTGATAACAAATGTTGGTGAGGCTGAGGGGAAAAGGGAACACTGCTCCCCTGATGATGGGAGTGTAGACTGTGCAACCACTGTGGAAATCAGTATGGAGATTCCTCAAGAGACTAGGATTGGAAGTTCCATTCCATCCAGCTATTCCCCTCCTGGGTATTTTCCCAGAAAAACTGAAAAGGTCATATAACAGTGAAATATGTGCATCCATGTTTATAGCAGCACAATTTGTGATAGCTATATCTTGGAAAAAATCAAAATGCCCATCAAACACAGAGTGGGTGAAAAAAATATGGTATTTTTATACAATGGAATACTACTCAGTTATAACAAAGATGATCTTGAGGCCTTTATAGGCAAATGGAGACAACTTGAGAATATCCTCATTACTGAAATAAACAAGACTCACATTAGTAAATATCATGTCTTGCTAGTGTAAAAAATAATAAAGATTGACAGAGTAATATTGTATTAATGAAAGGGAATGAAAGTGCTCTAAAGATATAACTATATGTACAGTGTGTCAGGTAGATGACCATATTACTGAATTTCTGTTGGATCACTGAACAGAAGGGTTTGCACCATCAGTGTCTGAGTGTCTCAGCCACTGTTTCTGCTTTGATTTTGTGATTTTGGCAACTATTTTAAGGATGGCAATGTGTAATGTACCAACTAGTGATTCTATGTTAATTTTTTTGTATTCTGTATTGTTCTACCTTTTTTTCTTTTTAATATTTTGGTTTTTTTCTTTTCATTCTTTCTTTGAAAAAAAAAGAACAATATGCAATGCAACAACCATTGGTAAATTTCTTTCATTCTGTTTTAAAAGCCTATATTGTTATTGTTTTGGGTTTGTTGTTGTTTGTCTCTTTTGATTTTTGTTTTTATTTTCTGACTTCTTTTTTGTTTTTAAAATAAAAAATTAATAAAGAAAACCAGAATAAGTTCTAGTGCTGTATAGCATAGTAGGGTCACTATAGTTAACAATAATTTACTGTATATTTGAAAATAATTAGAAAAGATAATTTTGAATGCTTTAGCACAAGGAATTCATACATTTTTGAGATGATGGAAATAGTAATAACCCTAATTTGATCAATACACTGCATTATATATATATAAACCACTGTACACATAAATTTGTATGATTCTCATTTACTACTTAGAAATTAAAACAAAAAATGAATATATGCAAACAGAAAATAAATACATGAAAATTATAGCCATTGCCAGAGAAATGCAAGTCAAAAGCACAATGAGATAACATTATACCTCTACTAGGATAGCTATATTTAAAAAGTCAAATTACCACAAATTTTGGTTAAAATATAGGAAAATCAAATATTTATACATTTCTGGTTGATGTAAGGTAGTGAAAACATTTTAAATATGTCAATAACTGTTATGTTTTTACTATAAAAATTATTCCAGTTCTGGTTCCCATTGCCATCAACTTCATTTTTTAATGAAAATTAAAAATACCAAAGACATTATTTTAGGATCTTTAACTATCACTTGGATGTAGACTTAAATTTTAAGGTGGAATATTGAAAAGCTAATTTCTTTTCTTTCTTTTTAAAATTTTGTTTCAAAATGAAAAAAAGAATAAAAATGGTGACACAGAAATTCAAAACAAAATAATAGGAGATTAACACAGGTTAATATATTGCGTATTTTTATTTTCAAAGTAGTTGTTCAGATTACAAGATATAGGCATGAAAAAAATGATCAAACAATCAAATAAGGAAAGTACAAACTGTTTTGATCAGCTGAGATTACTAGTACAGTAATTTTGAAAAATAGTTTAGTGTTGTCTTGAAATATTAAAATCAGAATAAACATTCAATCCAATAATCCTATCCTTCAATGTATGCCTAAAAGAGGAAAAACAAAAGCTAAATGTCTACCAAAATACTTGTGCAAGAATGTTTGTAGCATAATTTTTCATAGTAGCAAAGATAGGACAACACAATTGTCTATTAATGAAGGATTGGGGAATCCATAAGGGTTGAATATGCATATTCAATCAAGGAAGATAAAAATAAAAAGTTATAGCTGTTCACGCATATGCAGAAATAATATTGTTAAAATATGCATACTACCCAAAGCAATCAACAGATTAAATGCAATTTTTATCAAAATTTCACTGACATTTTTAACAAAAACAGAAAAAAATTCCTAAAATTTGCATGGACTGTGAAAGACGATGAATAATCAACCTTAGATTCAAAGGATAAATCCAGAAGCATCACATTACCTAATTTCTAAACATACTACAAAACTATAACAATCAAAACAATATAGGAATGGCATTCTAGCTGGAAAATCATGCAGAAAAGCAGGCATGTAGATCAATAGTATAGTCAAGAAATAAATCTACACATTTATGGTTAACTGATCTTTGACAAAGCTGCTAGGAAATTACAGTGGAGAAAGAGCAGTATCTTCAGTTAATGCAGTCAGGATTACTGGATAGCCACAGGAAATGTGAAATTTTATCTTTATTACAAACTGTATTCCAAAACAAAACAAAAATAGATTAGGGACCTGAAAAGTTACAACTGTTAAATGAAACCACTGGGAAAAAAATCTTCATAGGAGACTGAAGAGGCAACTTACATGATGGGAGAAAATATTTCCAAGACATAACTGACATGGATGTCTGTTCCTGTGCACTATTTCTTTCACTCTCAGAGCTATCCATCCCCCTGCTCTGTCAGCTAGCCCAATCTGTCAATCAGTTGGTCCACCAGCTAAGAACAAAACCTGTGTAGGACTATGAAAATTTACATAATTTGCAGAATGCTGTGCTAATAAGGCTGTCATTCAGGAGATGGAAACCTGATTTGTGCTGTTGGTAGACCTTTACTACAGTACATTACTATGGTAAATGTGGAACAAACAATGTTACCTTAACAATAACAACAAGAAAAGAAAACAGAAAATGAGTCACATCAAAATAAAGTTTGACACTGGTCCTCATATCAATGCAAAGGATATCAGTGTGAGGAGTATTTTCTGAAAATTTCAGTAATTAGGCACAAGGCTGAGATGTCAAGGGAAAGAATTTTTTTTAAAAAGACACTTCTGAGCTCCATTTATAAAGAGAAAGTATAACTTTGTGAAAGAATCAATGTTCTAACAACTAGGCATGGTGGTGCATGCTTGTAATCCCAGAACTGGGGATGGTGAAGCAGAAAGATTGCTGCAAATTCAAGGTTACTCTGAATCACATATCAACCATGGGTCAAAAGATAGAAAGAAAGAAAGAAAGAAAGAAAGAAAGAAAGAAAGAAAGAAAGAAAGAAAGAAAGAAGAAAAGAAAAGAAAAGAAAAGAAAAGAAAAGAAAAGAAAAGAAGAAAGAAAGACAGCAATGTTCTGGGTTGAGAGAGAAGGGAGGAGAACAAAATAGGGTACACATTCAAAAAGTTAGAAATCTAAAAACCTAAACTTTTGGAAGGTATAAGGAAATAAAAAATAAAATAGCTTGAGACCTGGAAACAGTCTGTAAGGGTCATTACATTTTATGACACAGAAAACAATGGAGTTGATATATGATGGGATTCTTATTAATAGCAATAATAATTTATTGGTGCAGAGCCCTCCAAAAATCAAGACCTCATTCATATAATAGTCACTAAGTGATCTTAAGAGAGTGCTTGTTGTAATTCACACTTTTTTAATGAAATAAGTCTTGAACACTTTAGGAGTGAATCCTTTTACCACTTCATTCGTAATAGATGGTGATTACATTTATTCACTGAACGCTATATTCCTTTTGGAACTCTTCTTAGTTTTAGTGAATAGAATAAAAGCTCTGTAAAGTAGATATGCAGTCAGGGTCAGTAAAGACCTGACAATGGGGCTGGACACAATTGAGTTTCTACTCTAGATTCTGAGCAATTAGTTCTGTGTCCTTGGCTAGATATTGAAACTCTGGTTCATGTTTCTCATTTGAAAAAAAAAAAGATTAATATTTATTTTGTAAGATTGCTATGATGATAAAGGAAGAAACACATGTGAAATTCTTAGGATAGGCTCAGATATTGTTAAAATATTTCTTACCTCACTTGAGTATCAAAGAGTCTATGACTAGAAATGACTTTAATGATCATCTAATCCAGTTCTTCCCAAATCTTAGCCAGCATCAGATTTTTTTGAGAGATTTTCTGAAATATAAATGCATGGGTTTTGTTACCATGGGTTATGGGGTCTGGGAATGGAGTCTCAGTTTCTAGTGTGTGACATTGGATATAGCAGACAATGACATGGAAACAGGGACAAAGTTTATAAAAATGAAACTATGGCTCAGAGTGAGAGGGCTCACTCTGGCAAGAGAAAAATGAGGGGAGCTCTGAAAATGTAAGATATACCACATTAAGTGCACCACCTATGTTAGCGTCCTCTCATTGGGGTCCTCCAGAGCAGGACTGGCAATGTGCTGACTCATGTATGCTGCATGTATTGTACATGTGCCTTCCCATAATTCACTCTGTTATAATTATGTGTATAAGATGTAATCCATTTGCATGAAATTTTAATGAACTCCAGGGGAAGAAAGATTATTCTAGAGCAGTGAGGGTGAACCTATAGCAACTGTCCCTCAGTGGACACACAGTGCCATCTCTGTTTGTGCAAGAGCCAAGTCACCCCAGCAAATGTTTGACAAATTATCAACATGCATTTAAATGCAAAGATTACATCAATTGTGCAAAAGCATGCCAACTGCAAACATTACCTTTCAATAAAAAGATGTTTGTGTCCTTGAAAGCTCTGTAATTGTGTTTTTTCTATTAGAGCAAATAATGCTAATGTATGAATTGTTTTTTTTCTAAACTAAAATATTAGTACTCAGTTTCAACTACTGTATTGGCACTTTGTGATATATATGTAAGTGGGTTTGGGGTTGCAGCTTAGGCACTCAGTCTCTAGAAGCTTCATCATCACTGCCCTAGGGCATGCAGGGAGGTCCAATGTTTCTGTATCTTTGAAATCTTAGAATTTTCCTGGGCAGATTTGAGCTCTGTCCCATCCAGGGGATGAGTGCTGCTGCTCCACTAGGGTGAGAAATTCAATGGGATGGTAAACTCGCTATCAGTAATGCATTAAAGACAACAGAGGTTAAGAAAAAAAGATTTACTAAGAATATGGGAAAAGGAGAAGATAGCTACCTTAATAAGAACCAGCATAGGGAGCTCCCAAAAGGTAGAGGACCCCTGGGCCTTTTGTTTCTGGCTGCTTTTATAGGGAGTCAGAGACCATTGCATCTAACCAGGACTTTCCATTCACTAATTGCTTTTCAGACACCTCTGCCCATATCATCTCCTCCAGTGGTTACACACAGCTTCTTTTTCTCCATTTGTTCACTTGCCCATGACAAGATCTTTTCATTGATATAATCCAGTCACATAACTAAAGATTAGGAAGCTGAAGACCACAGAGTTGCACCATCTAAAATGGTACAATTTAGCTGCATTAAAAGGCAAAATTGTCTCTTTATTTCTTTTCAGTAGTCTTTCCATGATCCATGATTGCTTGAGGAATGGGAAAAAACCAGTGGCTACCAGAACTACTGAGGGCTGGTCATTTTTCATGGAACTTCTTGGAAAAGAAATTTGTGTAATTTAATTTCTTGATTATCACATAGATTAAGGGAAATTATTTATTGGGGACTGAGTTTGCAGTAGAGAATGAGATTAAGTCACAACTCTATCACTGATTACCTAGACAAATTTAGAGAAATCATTAAACTCTTATAACCTGCTAAGTTTATTTCAGGTATTTTAAATCTCAGGTGGATTCATGTGCAAAATTTAAATGATAATTTACTGGATTCTGGAGTTCCTTAGACTTTTTTCAGGCCCTTTGTGTCCTCAACAAAGAATTGGATAAAATATGCAAAAAAAAAAAAAAGGCAGTGAGGTAACCTCTGCAGAATAAAAGTGGCCCACTGAGTGAGTTTATGGTGGCCACAAGGTAAATGGAAGAGGACTTTTGTAACCCTCATTCTTAAAGATAGCATTAGATATAGACCATTTAATAAAAAACCTGGTTAATTTTGCATCAGAAAAGAAGATAGCACTTTTTGAATCTTCCCAGGAATAGGGCTTGGGAACTATGTTCTGAGCATGTGTCCTGAATCTCCACAATCACAGGGCATGCTCACTTGTTCATCCAGTTTGCCACATTCTAATCTCCTGCCTCAGTGAAAAGAAATATAGAGAAATACAGTAAGCTAATCCTCTTAATAATTTTTGTGAAACACCGTTGAGGCTAAATTCTGTAACACATGTATATGATCAAAGGTTGCTGAATGGAATTTATGGATTGAATAAGTTTATGTTAAGATGATTCATGTGGCATGCTGAATAATAGTGACATAAGGGAATGAAACTCCCAGTCTACTAGATGTCTGGTAGGAGTTCATGTTCACTAAAATTGAAGAATGAATTTTAGGAACAACAGAGGTTATGAGCAGAATATGTTTATTGAAAGAAAGCTTCTGTTTGAGAGAGAGAGAGAGAGAGGCAGAAGAGGTCCAAAGTGGGTTGCCAAAGACTGTCTTTTTTAGGGACTTTTATATAGCAAATCCACAAAGTGAGACAGGTCTTAGGTGGGGAAAACATGGAAACTTGCAAGGTAGGCATAAGATGGGACAAAACTGTATGGTCAACCAATAGGATAATTTGCACAGATAAAATTGGTTAAATTGGGGACAAATGGGGAAGCAAGTCACATAACAAGCAGGCATGCATTAAGAGGAATGAATCTTCTATAAGGGGGTAGGGATGGTGACTCCTGGCTTCCTCAGGGTGATAGAGACCTATTTAGAATATCAATTTCTGATGCTTATCTTAGGAAATATGTGGGTGCATTTGATTTGTCTTTTGTCTTGAGGACTGGCCCACAGCAGAGTTGTCTATCTCTCCTAGAGTTACAGGGTATTGGCCTCCTGCACAGGTTCCTTTGAGGGCCTAGCCCTGTCTGACTGCCTATAATATTTCTATTTAACTCAGCTGCCTGTAATAATAGGGGGAATTCATTGCTGGACAGGTGCTCGGGGAAAGTTAACAGCAGCCAGAACTAAAGTACTGATCTGAAGTATTTCTTCTGTCCTGCTTTCTGCTCTTACTGCCATATGGAATTACAGAAGAGACCAGCAGGAACCCAGATAGTGAAGTTGGATAGGAGAAATAAAAATAGATAAAAAGGAGACAAGAAAAACTTATCTCCTTTAAAAAAATTTTTTTTTAATTTTAGAAAACAAAATTTTTTAAAAAGAAGAACTAGTTGTAGGACACAAGCCTGCTTTAATTTTTTCTTTCTTTTCTTCCAAAATGTAAGCCTAACCAATTCCCTTTCACTGTACATATGTTCAGCCATTCCTTTTTTGCTAGCAAATGAATTTCTTTCACCCGTGAATAGACTACCTCTTTTCCTCCTTAAAACTGGCTTTTCCCTAGAAATGTGTCACTGTTTTCCAGTGGGTGGGACAATCTTCCATTGTCTTTTCTGTGGGTAGCCATACTTTTCCTAAAACTCATGAGGAAACCAGTAGGTTCATTTGTTCCACGGATGTCTGCAGCCATAAAGACATAAATATACTCAGCTCCAAACTATAGTGCACCTCTCTCTTTCTTTGGAGGACCCAGGCTTTATTTCTTTGAGTGTTCATTTTCAAATTTAAATTTCTATCCAAAAAACCCCTCCCATGTCTTTTACTGATGCACCTTAAAAGTTCTCTTTCAGTGATGAAGAAGGGAGTCAGTAAATCTACTCAGTGAGTACAGTGGGATAGGCTCCTTGAATCAGCTTAAGACCCTCCATGAACCCTGGCCATGACAGTGGTAAAGGATGAGAAATAGGACAAATTTTGCTGTAAAGCAGGACAATATGCCCATGTATACTGTTCAGCCATCACAAGTAATGCTGGTGGGTACTGATGGAAATGGACCATGCAGTTGCCACTCCTGACCTGGAGGCAGCAGTTTATTGTTCCTACAAACAATAATTGAAAAGTAACTGGAGCAATAGAAAAGAGAATAACCATGGGCAAGATGTGGAAGGTGAGATTTTGGACTTGTAGGAGGCTCTTCAGGGTTCTCAGGATTCAGATCTATCTCCCTGCCCCACTCAATGCCTTTTGATAGCAAATAAACCTCTCAATAGCATCCTTCATGTCCTTGTTTCTCAGGCTGTAAATGATTGGGTTGAGGAAGGGAACAAGGATAACAAAAGTGACTGCAATGGCTGTGTCCCAAAACACTGAGTAAGTGGCTGAGAATCGCAAATACATGACAGCCACACTGCCAAAAAACAGCAAGAACACAGCAAGGTGAGCAGCACAAGTTGAAAAGGCCTTGTGACGACCCTCAGCAGAAGGCATCCCCAATATCACCACAATGATGCGAATGTAGGACAGGGCAATGACCAGGAAGGAAGCTAGGATCTCTGCTCCATGAAGGGCATCCACGATGATCACTAGGGATGTATCTGTACAGGCCAAGCTCAGCACAGGAGTGAAGTCGCAGAAGATCTGGTGGATCTTGTTGGATCCACAAAAAGGCAGTGTGGTGATCCATGCAATCTCAGGGAGCACAAGAAGAAAACCACAGAGGCAGGATCCAGCTGTCAGCCAGATACAGAGTTGGGGAGTCATGATGGTTGGGTAACGGAGAGGACGGCAGATAGCTACGTACCTGTCAATCGCCATGGCTGTCAGGACACAGCCTTCTGTGATACCCAGTGAGTGGAAGAAGTACATCTGCATGAGGCAGCCAGTAAAGGAGATGGTCTTATGTTTACTGACCAGATTGGAAAGCATCTTGGGTATGGTGGTTGTGGAATACCAGGTCTCCAGGAAGGAGAGGATGCTGATGAAGAAATACATGGGGGTATGCAGGACCACATCCCCCTGGACAACAATGAATATTATTAGATTTCCAGTTATGATAAATCCATATATGAGCAGTAAGGGAATAAAGAAAAAGAGGCCACCTTCATGAAAATTTGGGAACACTGTGAAAAGGAACTGTGTCACCATTGTCTGATTTCCACTCATCATTTGCTGTGTCATCTGTGAAGGGAGGAAAATTCATAAGGAATTCCTGGAGTTGGCATATAAATTACCCATGGAAGATTGCTTCACTCCTTTGCTGTGATCAGTTACTTAAGCTGATAATGGAGCCCTAAACAAGAGAGTTACACATATCACATATCTCTCAAGCTAAAGCCCCATGATAGAAACATATGAAATATTCACAGTGAGGTCTCTAAATTATCTTTTTTTATAACCATCTTTGACTGATGTCAAGAAAATACAAACAATAAAAGAAATTTAAGTTTTGGAAATCTTTTCTGTAAGTTTAGTTACTTTTATTTCAGGGTTCTCCTCCTCACTCCCAGCCCTTCTGTGTTTAGCCTTTATTTTCAAATATTCTCAACACCTGTTCTTCAGGAAAAAAATGTTTTCGCAAAGGCATTCTCAGGAGACCACCAATAAGTCTCTCTCTTGCTTTTTTCATCTTTGTCAGCACTAATATTTAGCCTGAAGTAAAATATTCTTTATCACTCAGCCTGCCTTTTTCTGCTGTTGGTTTCATTTCTCTGTCTCATCAGGGATTAAGTATCCAGACATGAGGACATATTCTTCCTCACACTCTCTGTTGTTTCTGCTTTTTTCCTCTGTCAGTGATTAATAGTTGCTCAAAAATTTTCCCCAATCTCACCTGGCACCTGAATAGTGATCATTTCTGCACAAGAACATAATTGCTCCTGCCACTACCGCGCATCACGTCCCATCTATGGACGCAATATCTAAGAACCAAAAGAGGTAAATTTTTAAAAATTTTACTTACTTAAAGTTTTAAAAATCACATTGATGTCTGTCTTTGAAAAAGAGTGCAATGAAAATCAGCTGTAATAGAAATCAGACCAGAATCTTCTTGGAGAGAAAGGACAAAAAACCTTTTTGTAAGTGTCACTAGAGTTCATGAAAGCAGTATACATTACCTCTCACTTTGTCTATTTCTATATCCTTTTCTCTAGTATCCTTACTTCTAAGGAGTCACTCTGTGAGTGATCACTCACATTTGCTGCTGCTTTCCCTTTCAAAATACAAAAAATTAAAATCACAACTTGTAGCCTAATAATCATTGCCATCTCTAATGTGGTTCCAATCAAATTTTGGTGCCAAATATTCTACTTATTCAACAGCTCAGTCAGGCCAAACCGGTATCCTGCATTTTTATTTTCACTGATGGCATTTCTTACTTCTTTCTAGTTTCTTGATTAGTATTGTAATCATAGCTGCTAAAGTCTACTGAATGTTCCCATTGTCATGGAAATCTACTGATCTCCACTGCTAGAAATAAGAACTTTCTCCTCTGTCCTCTAATAGTGCTTATTTTTCTCTCTTTATGACATTAATAACATCTTTTTTTTGCATTTTAAATATTGGCATATTGGCATTATCTCTCCCAAGTAGACTGAAACTTTCTAAGAGAAATCATACAAGAGAAATGAAATGACATTATTGAATGTTTCGCCTGCAATGGCGATGATCTAAGTACTTCATGTGCTTAACATTTTTACTTCCCTTATTTCCACTTACATTGAGACAGAAAAACTGAGAACCAGAGAAAAGAAATAACTTGTCAAAATAAACAGCTGGGATCCAAAGCAGTAACTAGGAAACCATATCTGTCTAGACAACTCTGTACTGTTTTATAATACCACAGGGTAAGTAGAAATCAGAATCCGTCCTTCATTCTTTCTGTTTTCTACTGCTGGGTACTTCTATGTTGATAAGGCTGGCTGGAGAGTAAGGTAAGAGATTCGATATAATTTCTTCAGGAGTGAAAACAGATGCAAATAAATTCACTGACTGCTGTGACTTGTGTTAGATGTCTCTGCAAAACCTCATTCTATCATAGTACTTTGCAAGAAGCAACTGGATCTAGAGTGTGTGACTTCAATACTAGGTCCAAGGGCATTAGGATTAAGGGTGTGACCCACCCTAAAAAGTTTAAAGAAGATGTGAGATAAAAAGGACTGTGGTCATCCCCAGCTTGTTTTTATCCTTTTCCTGAGATAAACTCTTTCTCTTCTGCAGTGTCTGTCTGGCACATCACCCGGCTTTGGAGCCAGCCACAATTGACTGAATATAGTGTGAGCTAATTAAAATCTCTCCTCCCTTCACTTGTAGATGTTGTTTGTTTTTTTCATCAGTGAAACAATTAATTAAGACAGTAACAATTAAGAAAATCAATTTGCTAGAAAAAAAGCTGCTCTTGGCACTGTGCCTCAGGGTTTGAGACACAAAGATACAAAGAAGAAATTGGCTTTAAATTGGAATAAACAATGGTGCTTATCTTTTTCCCATTTCAAGCAGGAGAGACCCACTGATTACAATGAATGGTCATTCATTGTAACCTGACCTGCAGTTAGGAGTATATGGAGAAGAGACAACAGGGCTATAACAAGAGGAAGAAAATCCAGGGCTAAGTTTATAAAGGCTGAGAAAAATGACCTCTTTCTTTAAGCTGCAGGCTCTTCTCCTAAGAGGGCTCAACGATTCATCATTCATACATTCATTCACCTAACTTTAAGGTGGTGACTGATCCTGAGTTATGAGCTGTTAACTGCAACAGTTTCAAGGCCAATAAATGTTATTCTTGCTCCTGCAACTCATTAAGGATATAAAAAAATTCTAGAACAACAGATAATTAGATAATTAGCTGTGCCTGAGGAGCTCAGCCTATATATGCTGAGAAAGATACAACTTTGATTTTAGTTATGAAAAGAAATACAGTAACCTGTTCCATGGCTCCGTAGGTGCTTATAAAATTTTTTTTTGAGCTTTAGTAGAATTTCAGTGCTTAGATATCAGCACCTTTATCTGTTAGGTAAATTATGCTTTTTTCTTATAATATCCTTTCAGATTTTCTCTTTCATTATTCAATTTTCTTCTGGTACAGGAGATTGAACAGAGGGTCTTTAAACTGAAGTACATTCCTAGCAGTTTTGTTAATTTATTTTTTATTTTGAGGCTGGGTACTGTTACGTCGATAAGTTTTCCAGGCTGAGCTCAAACTCATGACTCTCCTGCCTCAGCTTACCAGAGTGCTGCCATTGTGGGTGTGCACCACCATACATGGCCTCACTCTTGTGGCTCTTTTACTCATGCACCAAAATTTGAAAAATAAATTTGGTCCTGCAGGTCAATAGCTGGGTTGTGAAAGGCATAAGGAAAGTACGGGCGGGCACAGTACAGGCAGAGGTGGCTGCTCTGCCAATAGCTGTCACACTCACCCTGAGACCATCAAATCACTCCTCAGAGTCTCTGCAGTCATGCATCCCTTTTAGTGCACTGGTGACTAACTATATAGATGTCTCTGAAGTCTCTTCAGGGATTATGGAGAACAGAAATTTTGTCTTTCCTGGGAGTTCTCTTTAGATGACGGAATATCTAAGAAAAACCATCCATCTCATTCTCTCCTCTGAGGAACAGATTAGTGGAAAAATTATCATTTAGTAATTAGACACTCCCCTGGGTGGGGACTCAAAATCCTCTCTATAGTTACAAAGCTATACAGGAGCATAAAGCTGGTTCCAGGCATCCAGAATTGCTGAGGAGTTCAGAATAGACTACAGACTGGATCATATTTTTTTTTTTGAATATGCATCAGTAAACATCATCTCTAGTTTTTATTTTTCAATATGATTTTCATTCCCTCTGCAAAATATGTGTTATTATATAAAATAAGTGTATTACATATTTTAAGTTTTAAAATATGCGTCTCATTTGATTTTCTAAAAAATTGTATGCTTAAAAGTTGTTATCATGGAAGCCAGACACGGTAGTAAGTAGCTGGACTAATCACAGAACTTGGGAGGCTGAAGCAAGAGGATCACCGTGTGTTGGAGACTAGCCTGGGCTACATAGCAAACCCCTGTCAAATAAATAAATAAATGAATAAACAAACAAACAAATAAATAAATAAATGTTATCATGGTAAACTGGGTAGGTACAACTGTACTCCCAGCACTCTGGAAGGCTAAGGGAGAAGCATCACAGGTTTGAGCCCTTCCTGGGAAATTAGTGATTTAAGAGACAGCTGAGGATATAAATCAGTTCAAAGGCCCTGGGTTCATTTGCCAATACCATCAAAAAAGAAAAAAAAAGTCAATAGGGTAAATTTTATGTTACTTCTTTTATCACAGTTTTTAAAACTAGATTTTTAAGTGAGACACACTGGCACAGGTTTATAATTCCATCATTCTGGGAGGCTGAGGCAAACACAAGTTCAAACTCAGCTTGGACAAATTAGTAAATTAATAATATCCTGTCTTGAAATAAGAATTAAGAAAAGACACTACATCTGGGTCAATCCAAAAAGCCCAGGGACAATCCCAGTTCCACAACATAAAGAAGTGAATAAACAGTTGATGAGGTATGCAATACAAGAGATAATTTTATTTCAGTTATAAGGCCTTCTACATAGACTGTGATGAATTTTTGAATCACAAGATTCTTAAAAAAAACCTCTAAATAGCAAATGAGCTCAATGCTTTATTAGAAAATATTTTCAAATCCAAGATGAAAATGATCCCAAATATCTAGTTGATTAACATGAAAAGTTAATTAATATTTTTCACTGTGTTATCTGACTAAAGGGAAAAATTTGCAGTTTTATAAAGAAATGCACAGTAAATATTTCATGGAATTTACCTTTACTTGTGATTTAGAAAGCTCAGTTGTAGAGCACCCCTGAGTTTAATCCCTGGTATTAAGAAAATAAAATATGAAATTTTATATAGAAACCTCAAAAAACGTAAAAATAAATTTTAGTTGAATATTTAGCAATTAGATGTATATCCACAAATATGTTTTATAACTGTAATTATATGTAGCTATGGTTAACAGAAATTTTAATATAAAAAATATCATCTGGAATATCAATAAAATGAACTCTGCTATAAAATGCATATTGCACCTGCATGTAGCACTTTATAAGATCTTCAGAAGACAACAGACATCTAACTAAATTGATCTATGTGCTGTGTAGAATCTCAGAAGCATAAATATACAAATCATTGACAAATCAATCTATTGCTTCAGTGAAATTTCCACTCAGATCCCATTTTGGATAGGGAGGAGTAGATCATGTCAACGTGAGTGCCAAAATACAGAAGGTGAAGAATAAAACAGTGAATGGTCCTATTATAGACAAAGATCATTTTAAAACAATATAATAATCATGTGAGCATGAATAAACCAGTGAAAATAAAAGAATCCGGTGCAATATGAAGTTTGACCTATGGGAAAAGAGGCACAGAAGATCTTTGAAGAAATGAGAGATGTAGCTGACACAGTAGGCCTGGAGGAAAAGAGCAGTATATAATAAATAAAATATATTAAAATAAGGTAAACTAAATAAAATAAAATAAAAGTGCTGACCTCATTACATTCTCTTCCACTGGACCTTCCATCATTTCCAGTTCTCCAGAGTGTAGACAGACGTTCTTTCTGATTCTGTAGATGTAAACCCAAATATATATATATATATATATATATATATATATATATGCATATACATTCTGTTCCTCTAGTAAACACTAGCTGACAAAGGAAGACAAAATAGAGGTGAAACTTGAAGATAGGTAATTAAGTAATTAGAATAACTGAAGAAGCAATACTACTGTATAAGAAGGGGCATGCATCTTTCCAATAGGAGGAAAGAAGTTTGTCTTAAAGAGAGGGTGATTCTCCTCTAGTGAAAACAAAGCAAAGAAGATAAACATGTGTAAAGCTACAAATTAGTCTGTTTCTGTTTTACTACTTGAGTATTAAACTTAGTTCATTCATTCATCAATGGTTTTTTTGAGAGTGTGTCTTATTTTGTTTTGAAATTCTGTATCTTTTATTTTTAAAATGAAACTAAAGAAAAAATTATATATATATACATATATATATATATATATATATATACATGGATATATGTAAAACATGTATATATATATATATTATATATAAAACAATGTTACATAGTGTGCGCTAGCAAGAATTTATGGTTATATGCTCCACTTAGTACTTCACTTGTCTCCTTAAGGAGACAAAGTAATTCCTTTTGTTCTCTTCATTGACACTTTTTTCTGCCATCACTTTATATGTACTTAGCTATACTGTATTCTAAAACCTGTGGAAAAGTTTACAAAATAAAAAAAAAGTAACTTGAGAGACCTTCATGCAAACTATCTTTCAAATAATTGCTTGAATTATAGCTCATGAAGATGTTAGTAAAGAAAGCAGAAATGGTGTTTTAAAAATTTAGTCATTAAGAGCTGTCATTTTGTTCACACTTTATTTTAAAACCATATATATCCATGTCCTGTCAGGATTATTTTTATTTCAATTTTTTTTCTCAAATGTGGTTTCCTTTCCATATTTGCTGCACCATTCCATTTAATATTTGACATTTGATGCATATTTTCTATCAGTTTTTATAAGAGAAGAGAAAAATCCCATTGCTGTGTTTTCTTTATTTTTCCTCTAGCTTTGCTCATTTGGAGGTAAATATCAGGGCCCACTTTAGTTTTTAAAAATCAGGCAAAGAAAGTGGAGGTATCCATATTAAAGAGTAGTGTGAAGCCACACACCTGCATTTTGTGAAATGACAACAGAGGAAGATAACAAAATAAATCAACAAAGCATTTAACAAGCTCATAGAAGATATAAATAATAAGGAATTGGGCCAAATAAACAGAACAATTAGTGACTCTACAGAAGACACTTACACAAGGCTAGAAGAGCTAAAGGAGATGATGCAAAAATGCAAAAAATGATGCTTAGGGAGGTGGGTGAGGGAGACAAGCTTGGAGAGCAGAGAAAAGGGACCAACACGGACTGATACAACTTACAGAATGCTCTTTCAATACTGATGGGGAAATAAGATACTTTCGTGATAAAAGAGCACCAAAAAAATTCATGACCAACAAATCAACAAATCAAAAAAATTTTAAGGATAACCTGGAAGAGACAATGATGCTAACAGTGACAAAAGCTCTAATGGAATGAATATACCACATAGGGTGAGCAGTTAAAAGAGATAGTAGAGAATCAGTGATAGGAATATGAGACAATGACAGGGATAAGTGGAGAGCTATCAGCAATAACTCTGAATGTGAATAAATACAATTTCTCAATCAAAAGACAGAACTTGGCAGACGGTATCAAGAACAAAATGTAACAGTATGTTTTATACAAGAAACACATTTAACCCTAAAATAAACAACCAAAACTCAAAGGGTGGAAACTGATGTTCCATGCAATGGAAAACCCCCCTCAAAAAATAAATAAGAAGTAGCTATCTTATTTTCAGACACAGTGGACTTCAAGCCTAAAATCATAAGAGCCAAAAGAGTCACTACATATTCGTTAAGGGAAAAATCCTAAATTAAAAAACAACAATTCTTAACATATATGAACCAAGCAATGGTGTGCCCAGCTCTATGAAACAAGCATAACTGAACATAAATGACCAGATAAGCATAAACACAATGATAGTGAGCGATCTAATAAGTTACTACTACAAACAGATTGATTAAATAGATAAAATATAAACAAAGAAATACAAATTGAACAAAGCATTTGAGCTAATGGACTTAATAAATCTACAAAGTGTTCTACCTAACAGAGACACAATATACATTCTTCTTAGCAGCAAACTTCTCCAAAATAGATACATACAGGCTCTTCAAGTAAGCTTAAGTAAATGTCAAACAATTGAAATAAAAATGCACATGATTAGATCAAGTCACAATAAATTTAAAAATCAGCAAAAGAAAACACAGGAACTATATGAATGCGTGAAAACTAAACAATACAGACTTAAATAAACAATGAGTTCCAAAACAAATCAGGGAAGACTTAAATCAATTCCTAAAACTAAATGTCAATGCCAGTACCACATAGCAGAACTTAATGCGACATGATAAAATCAATGCTAAAGGGGAAGTTTGTAGCTGTGACTGCCCATATCACAAAACAATGAGACAAAAGAAATAATTTAATTATGCACACCAAGATCCTAGAAAAGGAACACAAATCTAAACCCAGCACTAGTAGAAGTAAGAAAATTATAAAATCAGAGGAAGAATCAATGAAATTAAGAGCAAAAAAGAGAATGAATCAAGTGTTGGCTCTTTGTAAGAATAAAAAAAAAAAACTTCTTAGACAATCTAATCACAAAAAGAGAAAACAGACTCAAATCAATGTAATTAGAAATGAAAAAAGAAATAAAAAAGATGCTCCTGAAATAAAAAAGGATTATTCTTAACTACTTTGAAAGCCTACCAATATATTAGAGGACTCAGAAGAAACATATAAATTGCCAAAACTGAAACAAGAAGATTTAAAACCATGAATAATTTGATAATTGGCAAAGAAATGGAAGTAGTTATAATCAGTCTACCACATAAAAGAGGTTCAGGTCTAGCTAGGTTCACCACTGAATTCTATAAAAACTTCACCCATACTCCTCAAGCTTTTTAATGAAATTTAAAGAGAAGGAGTACTTGCAAAGACATTCCTAGGAGCTACCATTTTCATAATTCCAAAACTAAATAATGATCTAACTGAAAAAGAGAGCTGTAAACCCATCTCTTTAATAAAAATAGATGCAAAATATCCTCAAAGAAATACTGGTGCTACAACAAATCATCAAAAAGATCATGTATCATTTCAAAACAAGTTTCTCCCTGGGATGCAATGATGGTTTAATATCATATAAACAAAAAAGAATAAAGTTGAGTTTATAATTTCAATAGATGAAATAAAAGCCTTTTACAAAACCCAACATTCTTTTATAATAAAAAAACCTGAAAAAAGTAGGTATAGAGGACCTCATCATGATTCAATGAAAGTCATTTATGACAAATCTACTGTCAGTATCGCATTAAATGCAAAAACATGAACATTTTCTTCAAAAAACAGGAACAAGAAAGAATGTCCACTATCACACTTGTTTCTTTTTTAAAAATTTTGTTTTAAAGAGAATAAAACAAAAGAGGACAGAACAAAGCAGATCAGAACAGAACAATGTAAACACAGCACTTCAAACAAGACAATTGGATATTAACAGTAGCTACCATAATGTCTCTTTCTTTGAAATAGTTGAGCATAGCTTCACGCACAATAATAATTAAACATAACAAAATAGTATAAAACCATTCAAGAGGATGAAAGTATTATAGGGCATTCTGAACCAAATAACAGAAAATGAACAATGGCTACTATAATATCTAATTTTCCATAAAGAATTTGTTTATACAAATAATAATGTGTGATAACACATATTAAAATCCAATAAGACACAACATTATAGAACCAATGGTAATAGAAGAACAAAAACATGGTTGGGAGGAATCTCTGGACTGACCTCCACAGTTGTTGCACCAGTCTGCACTCCCACCCACAGTGCAGAAGAGTTCCTTTTTCCCCACAGCCTCTCCAGCATTTGTTGTTGGTAGTTTTGTTGATCCTGGCCATTCTTTCTGGAGTGAAATGGTATCTCAGTGTGGTTTTAATTTGCATTTCTCTAATGGCTAATGAAGATGAACCTTTTTTTCATGTATTTATTTGCCATTTGTATTTTTTCACCTGAGAACTGTGTATTCATCTTGGATGCCCATTTTCGGATTGGGTCTTTGAATTTCGTGGGTCTGATTTTTTAAAAATTCTTTATAAGTTCTAGACAGAAGTCATTTGTCTAAGGGGGAGTTCACTAAAATTTTTTTCCAGTTTGTGGGTTTTCTTTTCACTCTGCTGGAGATTTCTTTGGACATGCAGAAACTCTTTAATAAGATGTGATCCCAGTTATTGATTCTGGGAAGTAGTTCCTGTGCAGTTTGATTCTTGTGCATGAATTCTCTATCTACCCCTATGTCTTCAAGATTTTTGTCTATTTTGTCTTCCAACAGATTTAGTGTTTCTGTTTTAATATTTAGATCTTTGATCCATTTAGACTTTAGTTTAGTACATGGTGATAGGCATGGTCTAGTTTTGGTTTTCGGCATATGAATAGCCAGTATTTCCAGCACCATTTATTAAAGAGACTATCATTTTTCCATGAACATGTTTGGCTCCTTTATCAAAGATAAGGTTGTTGAGTGTGTTTTTAGTTGTGGTTGTATCTTCTAATCTATTCCACTGATCTTCAGATATGTTTTTATTCCACTACCATGTTGATTTTATTACATTAGCTTTAAATAACTTCAAGTCAGGGGATTGTGATGCCTCCTCCCTTGGCTTTGCTGCTTAGAAATGCCTTTGCTATTCTAGGTCTCTTCTGGTTCCAGATAAATTTTAGGAGTGACTTCTCTAGATCTATGAGGTATGTTAGTGGTATTTTCATTGGGATTGCATTGAATCTGTATACCTATTTTGGAAAAATGGCCATTTTCACAATATTTATTCTTGCTATCCATGAACAAGGGATATCTTTCCATTTTCTGAGGTCCTCTTCAATTTTTTTCAGGGTATTATAATTTTCCCTTTACAGCTTCTTTCATTAGATTAATTCCTAAGTATTTCATTTTTTTTGGATGCTAGTGTTGAGGGTGTGGCTTCTCATTTCTCCCTTAGTGATTTTGTTGTTAGTGTATAGGAATGCTATTAATTTTTGAGTTTTGACTTTGTATCCAAAGTCAAATCCAATTTGTTGAGTTTATTTATTATATCTAGGAGTCTTTCAATGGAGTTTTGGGATCTTCTATGTAACATATCATGTCGCCTGCAAATAATGATAATTTAACTTCCTCTTTTCCTATCTTTACTACTTTTATTTCTCTCTCTTGTCTAATTGCTCTGGGGCTAATATTTTCAGTACTATGTTGAATAGGAGCAGTGGAAAGGGACATTCTTATCTTGTGCCTGACTGTAAGGTAAAGGCTTTCAGTTTGGGGCTATTTAATATGATGCTAGCTGTTGATTTTTCATAGAAAGCCTCTATCATATTGAGATAAAGACAATCTATTCTAATTCTCTGTAAGGTTCTTTTCATGAGTGTGTTGGACCTCATCAAAAGCTCTTTCTGAACCTATAGAAATGATCATATGATTCTTACTTTTGGCTGTATTGATATGGTGGATTAAATTTATTGATTTATGTATGTTGAATCATCTCAGCATGCCTGGGATGAATCCCACTTGGTCGTGGTGTAAAATCTTCTTGATGATTTGCTGCATCCTGTTTGCCAATATTTTATTGAGAATTTTTGCACCTATGTTCATTAGGGAGATTGGCCTGTAGTTCTCTTTTTTAGTTGGGTCTTTCTCATACTTTGGTACTAGAGTAATATTTGCTTCCAGGAATGACTTAGGAAGAATTGTTTCCCTTTTGATTTCACTGAAGAGATTGAGGAGTGTCGACATTAAGTCTTCTTTGTATTTCTTGTGGAATTCCACAATGAATCCATCTGGGCCTGGGCTCTTCTTTGTTGGTAGGGACTTAATTACATTTTCAATTTCATTAATAGGAATTGGGTTATTCAGCAGTTTTACATCTTCTTGACCCAGCTTTGGTAGTTCATATTTTTCTAGGACTCTGTCCATTTCTTTTGTGTTATCGAAACTATGAGAGTAGAGGTTTTCAAAATAGGTGTTGATGATCCTCTGTATTTCCAGAGTCTATAGTGATCTCACCTTTTTCATTCCTTATTGCATGAATTTGAGTCTTTTCTTTCGTTTTTTAAATTAGTTTGTCTAGGAGCTTATCAATTTTATTTATCCTTTCAAAGAACCAACTCTTTGATTCATTGATCTTTGTATTGTTTTCTTAGTCTCTATTGCATTAATTTCTGCTCAGATCTTTAAAATTTCCTCCATTCTTTTGGCTTTGGGCTTGGCTCACTTTTCTTCTTCTAGATGTTTGAGGTGTAATATCAGATTGTTTATTTGTGTTCATTCTCTTTTCCTGATATGGGAACTCAGTGCAGTAATTTTCCTCTGAGGACTGCTTTCATTGCATTCCACAGATTCTGGTAAGTTGTACTTCTATTTTTGTTTGCTTTTAGATATTGTTTAATCTTTTCTTTAATTTCCTCTGAGCCATTGATTGCTCAAGAGTGTATTATTCAATTTCCATGTGTTTGTGGGGATTTTACAATTTCTTTTATCATTAATTCCTAGTTTCATGGTTCTATGATCCGATAACATGCATAGGATAATTGCAATTCTTTTGTGTTTACTTAAATATGTTCTGTGGGCTAGTATATGGTCTATTTTAGAGAATGTCCCTTGTACTGCTGAGAAGATTATATATTCTGATGTTGTTGGGTGTAACACACTGTATACATCTATCAAGTCCATTTGTTCACAGGTGTGATTCAGTTCTGTTATTTCTTTACTGATTTTCTGTCTAGTTGACCTGTCCTTTGTGTCAATGGCATGTTAAGGTCTCCTGTTATAATTGTGCTATTGCTTATATGATTTTTCATTTATGTTAATACTTGCTTTGCATAGCTGGGTGCTCGGGAATTTGCTGCATATATATATTAAGTTTGTTATCTCTTCCTTTTGAAGTTTTCCCCTAACTAGTATGTAATGACCTTTTTTATCTCTTTGGATCATTCTTAGTTTGAAGTTCATATTGTCTTCAAACAGAATAGTTACCCCTGGTTTTTGGGGGGTTCCTGTTGCATGAAGTATTATTTTCCATCCTTTGACTTTCAGTCTATTAACTTCCGTTTAGGTTAGATGGATTTCCTGTAGACAGTATATGATTGGATGTTGCTTCTTAATCCATTCTGCCAGTCTGTTTCTTTTAATTGGTGAATTAAGGCCATTTACATTAACAGCTATAACTCTTATATATTGGTTTATTGTTGACATGTTACCATTCTGATGTTGTATCTTTACCTTTCCATTCTGTTTAATTGTCTGCCTTGCCTAGTGGTTTTTTCCTATGTATATCTAGAATGTCTTTCAGTATTCTTTGCAGGGTTGGTTTGGTGGTCCTGAAGTTCTTCAGCTGTTCTTTTTCATGGAAGTATCTTACTTCTCCACTGATTTTGAAGGACAGTTTTGCAGGGTACTTCAGCCGAGGTTGGAAGTCATTTTCTTTTGGGATCTGAAATATTTCACTCCATGCTCTTCTTGACTTCATTGTTTGTGTTCACAATTTCTTTCTAACATACTACTTGGAACATTAGGAAGAGCAATTAGGCAATGAAAAGAAATAAAAGGGATATGCAGAGGAAAGGAAGAAGTCAAATATTTGTAGATGACATGATCCTTTGCATAGAAAGCACAAAAGATGCAGAATTTTTTCCCTAGCATGGTAAAAAAATCAACATATAAAAATCAATAACATTCATGGATTTCAATAATGAAATAGTACCAAGAATCAACAAATGGGATCATATCAAATTAACAGGCTTCTGCACAGCAAAAGAAACAACCAACAGATTGAAGAGGCAATCTACAAAATGAGAAAAATATTTGCCAGCTATATCTCAGAGGAAAAATATCAATAATACATAAAGAACTCAAAACTGAAAAACAAAAGACCCAAACAAAAAATACTGGGCAAGTGAAATGAACAGAAAGTTGACAGAAGTACAAATGGCAAATAAATACAGAAAATAATGCTCAACATTTCAGATGGCATGATTCTCTGCCTAAAGAACCCAAAATATCTATAAAAGAACTCTAAGAATTAGTGAACAAATTCAATAACAAGATACAAAATAAAACACAAATTAAAGTGCAAATGATAACATCATTGAGATTCCATATTACCAAGAAATATGGTCATAATCAAGAAATAACAAATACTTGAGAGGGTTTGGGGGAAAAGGGAACTTTTTACAGTTGGTGGGAATGCAAACTACTATAACCCCTATAGAGATCAGTATGAAGATTCTTTGAAACTATAAATTCCATTCATATCAACATTTTCCCTTCTATACATCTTCCAATAAGAGTTAAACACATCACATTATAGTGATACAAGCATCACTATGTTTATAACAGCACAATTCATGATAGCTAAATCTTGGAAATGGCCTGTATGTCCATCAACAGAAGAATGGCTAAAGGAAGTGTGGTATTTACACACAATGAAATACTAATGTGCCATAAAGAAAGGCAAACTTGAGACACTTGTAGGAAAATGAATGCACTTTAAGACTACAATATTAAGTGAAATAAATCAGACAGGCTTAATTTTGCATGGTTTCTTCTCTATGTGAAACTCATTTGAAAAGCAAAATAAAACATAGAAAGTAAGTAGAAAGATGGATCTTTCTCAAAGCAAAAAAAAGTTAATAGATGGAGGGAATTGGGAAAGAGGAGAGGGAAAGTGGGTGAAAAAAAAGGAATCAAAAGATTTGTTCTGTACATATATCAGCTCCACACAGTGAATATAAACATAATGAATTATAAACATGTACACCAACAACAAAGCAAGGAGAATGTGCTAAGTTTTCTCTAATTGGGCACTTGGGGAATGAATTGTTTTCCATAGGCTATGAAGCCTCTCTCCTCTTGACTGTTCCCTGAGAGACCTCAGCTTGTGGCTGTGGTTTCAATGATCCTACTTACTCCACTTCAGAGCAGGGAAGAGCGAGACATTTTGGAAGCAGGTTTGTAGAAGAGGTGGGTGTAAGATGAAAAGAATTTTAGAAACTTTGTGGAGGTTTAACAGTGCATGAGGTTTTGTGGTAGAACTAGAAAGGTCCCCTAAGATAACAATTACCTGGAGAAATTATCAACTGCATTTCTTTCAGGATCACTTACTTCATGATTATTTTTTTAACTTCTACAAATTTCTAGAATAAGTTTTAATCTAAGATGTTTGCAGTTCATACAATCAGGAAAGATCCCTAAAAATTCAGCCAGAACAAACTGGAGCTTACAAGTTGAGCTTCGGGGCTATTTCTCCAGAAAAAAATAGGAGTCCTATTAGGTATAATTTTGCTTCCATGCACCTGTTCCAAATTACCTTCATAGGTATGTTGTCTTTTTAAAAATAAAACAACTAATCTCTAAAAATATGCCATTTTCTTTTTTCTATGTTTGTATTTTTCAGTTCCAAAATGTAATAGCTAGAGAGAGTAACGTTACTTTCACTGTTTAGATTTTCATTACCTCAGAAAAAGGAAAACACAACGGGTCTAATAAACTTAAAAGATATGAAGTTATCAAAATGTTTTTAAAATATAATATTCATTCGTGTTGTTTGTCTTGCTTAGAAGTTCAGATTTGATTGGAAGTTTTTAGAGAACAATCTGTATGAGAGTTTTAGAAAGGGCATTAACAGCTTTGTATTAAAAGAAATGTATCACTGTAGTACCTGAGTGAGGCTCAAGTAGAGACAGACACCTTTCAAAACAATTTGTTCTGGTAAGAATAATTAAAACAAAATAACCAGAGAATAAGTTATTTTTTTCTTATGCAACAGTAAGTTTCTTAAAGTTATGATATTGTCCCTCAGATTTTTTCTTGTTTCAAAAGAGATTTAATATTCTGTTGTATCAATCAAAAGCTAGGGAAATACATCATATTTTCCACATACCAACTGACTACTACAAATCCCATTTGAGAAGCTTATGTACATACCAAATCTACTTTTAGGCTTTCTAATTGGTAAAATGAATGAAAAGTTATGCAAGTGTAGAACAAGTCTCACAGGTAAAAGAGGTAACTTTCTAATGTACTAGATGATCTTAATTCTCTGGTTTTTTTTCACAATTTTTTCATTCTGTATACCTGGTAATTCACAGCTGGCGCCTTTTGTCTACTTCTGTCCCGTAGAGACATTTGGCAAAGTCTACAGCCTTTGTGGGTGTCATAACTAGGGAGGAGGCTGAACTAGTAACATCCTGTAGGTCAAAATCAGGGGTGCTGCTAAACATCAGCCAATACCCTAAACAGCCTCCTTTTACCCACAGCGTAAAATTGTCTTGTGTAAAATGTGAGTAGTGCTTAACTAGAGAAAACCTACTTCATATTAGCTGATGAACTCTATAGAGTGATTAGATGAAGATATCTGGAGCACTTGCCAAATCAACCTCAGGAGGTGGACCGCTGCTTAAAATCTTTCACTGACACAAAACTATTCCATGAATGTGATTTCAGGATTGCTGTGTTTCAATTGTGAACTAACTCCCTCTTAAGAACAGATCACAATACTATGCACACACAAATATATCACATGATCTAGGTTGATATGTTTTAAAGTAAACTATAATCAGTTCAGTATTTGGCTTTTTATTTTATTTTCAGTCAATTTATTTTTTGTTCTTATTTTGTAGCTTTGTTTATTTATTTATTTATTTGTACAGGGTTTTGTTATGTAGTTCATGGTGGCCTTAAACTCACTAGGAAACATAGGTTGACCTCAAACTTGCAGTGATCTTCTTGTCTCAGTCTCCTCAGTGCTGAGATTACAGGCTTGCACCATCACACCTGGCTTCAGTCATTTGTTAGTAATGAGGCTGATCAAGGGACATGGTATCTGGATACAGTTTTTAAAATGTTTACTTTACAATGGTCAAAATCTTAAACATGGAGTAATTTTATTTTTTCATCATTCTGTATTCTCTATTTTTCATCTCAAAACATAAAACATCTTATTTAAATTGTTCCTAATTTATTATTATAATAAATATTCCAATAAATATCTTTGTACATAATTTTTAGAATACAAAGTAAAGGGTGGGCTGTAAACCACTTTAAGATTTTTCAATAAAAAGTGCTAAATTGCATTGTCATGAGAGTTAGTACCAATTTATATTTGAAAAGCAATCTATCTGCATAGTTACCAGTAGAGTTTACAAGATGAAGTAAAATTACTAAAAAATATTTGCAAATTTGACAGGGTGACTTTATCATTTAGAAACTCATATTGTATGTTTTGCTTATTTATCTTAATTGCAGGATTATTCCATTTGTGAAATAGAAATTTCTACTTGTTCTTGGAATACACTTGGAATTATAACTGTTTATCCCCATTATCTAATAAATGAAGCTACTGAAAATATGGTTCAGAAGAATTGGACAATTGTGACTGAATTTTATTTCACTGATTTCCCTCGGTTTGAGACGGGCAGTCTCTTTCTCTTTATTCCTCTGCTCTTCATTTACATATTCATTATTGTTGGAAATTTCATGATCTTCTTCGCTGTCCAGTTGGACTCTCGTCTCCATAACCCCATGTACAATCTCATCAGCATCTTCTCTTTCCTGGAGATTTGGTACACTACGGTGACCATTCCCAAAATGCTCTCCAACCTGGTCAGTGAACAGAAGAGCATCTCTTTCATTGGTTGCCTCCTGCAGATGTATTTTTTCCACTCACTTGGGGTCACGGAAGCCCTGATCCTCACAGTGATGGCTATTGACAGATACGTTGCCATCTGTAATCCTCTTCGCTATGCAATCATTATGACGCCTCGACTGTGCGTCCAGCTGTCCACCGGCTCTTGCATTTTTGGCTTCCTTATGTTATTGCCCGAGATTGTGTGGATTTCTACTCTTCCTTTCTGTGGCCCCAACCAAATCCATCAGCTCTTCTGCGACTTTGAACCTGTGCTGCACCTGGCCTGCACTGACACGTCCATGATTCTGGTGGAGGATGTGATCCATGCGGTCTCCATCCTGACCTCTGTTTCTATCATCAGCCTTTCCTACTTCCGAATCATCACGGTGATTCTGCGAATTCCCTCAGGTGAGAGCCGTGAGAAGGCATTCTCCACGTGTGCAGCCCACATTACCATTTTCTTGCTGTTTTTTGGGAGTGTGACACTCATGTACCTGCACTTCTCTGTCACGTTTCCACCACTGCTGGACAAGGCCATTGCACTGATGTTTGCTGTCCTTGCCCCACTTTTCAACCCAATAATCTACAGTCTACGGAACAAAGACATGAAAGATGCCATCCAAAAAGTTTTCTGTAGTTAAAAGATGTTTAACGTTTCCAGGAATTAATAGGAGTTCACCAATATCTGTTTGAAGAAATCTCATCATTTCTATAGTTTTAAAGTACTCTCAAGTTAGTTTTTAAAATTATTTTGAATGTTTTCTTTTCATGTTGCTGTCAGTGTTCTTTTCAATTTTTAAATTTAGAACACTTTGTTGATCTTATGGAGGAAGCCTGCTGTATATGAACCTTTCCTCACATCATTCAAAGGTGATGGCAAATATATTCTCTACTTTGAACACTCAAATATTGTAGTATCATCTTCAAGTTGTTCAAATATCGTGACCAATGGGATAATGATGCTTATAATTTGTACAATTAAATACCTCCCTTATTATACTTTCATTTTGTATTCACACTACCCTTGTATTATTATTTTTTTATTTTAAGAAGCTTTGTGAGATTCAAAGAAATTAAGTAACCTAATCTTGGGAAAGAAGTCTGACTCCTTAATGTTCATCTGAAAGAGCTTCACCACACCATAAATTGTCTTCTGATTTACTGCAATGGTGATGTGGCACAAATAGTCACTGAGTTTGTGATGCTTGCATCATGACGTTATTATTATCAAATCCTTTGCGGGTTAATTCTCACACTGTTTTGAAGATTCAAAACAAACCTTCTTGGGCACTAAAGACCATATAGATATAATGGATTATCTTAGGACCAAAACATACAAATATACAAATTATACAAAGTTACATTTTTATGTTTCATAAGAGTATGATACTATTAAAATGTTTTGTTCTCTTTTATGTTCAAAGGTCAAGTCTGTTTCCTATCTCCAAGTTGTTCAACCTTTGGAATGTTTCCCTCTTCCCACCTTGGAACTTATATTTATCCATTAAAATTTTCACACACACTTTATTGTCTGGAATAGGTGTTTCTGACTATCTTTCACAGAACTATACTAGTGGTTTTAGAAGCTGGTAAACTTTCTTCAGAATATAATTTTGGTCCAGTTTTTATGGAGACGAAACGAGGATGCAAAGCAATTGTGAGAGAGAGCACAAAAAGTGGGCAGCTAGGCAGCAGTGTGGGAAAGAGAGAGTAGTCAACAATGGAAAAATTGGTGCTATTGAGTGAAAATAAGCTTCAGTCATCAAACTCCAGGCTGGTCGCTAAATACTGGGATCCACGTGGGAGAGTGCAGTCATGAAAGACTCGCTCTGGCTTTAGGAACCAGCTCTGTCCTTTACCTTCTGCCGCCTTTTGCATCAAGAAAATTATATTCACATATAAATGAATACATATGAATACATTAAGGTTAAAAACCTTAATATTTTATTTATAAATATAACACTTTCTTATTAATTTGTAATGGCATTTGGGATGCATTTGGCCTATTGGTAAAAATAGCATTTAAATATGCTATACTTGTGCATTAATTTGCATTTATGCAACTCAGTTTTCTGATTTAATAATGCTTTCACAGCTTAGCTTTAAAATTTTTATAGTTTGAAAAGAAAATCATAATATGACTGATTCTAAAACTTTTAAAATATTTTAATTTTATGATTAATATAGTAAGATTTCAACTTAAGGTAGAAAGTCAAATAACTTTGGTTTAATGTGTAAATTTTTAAGTTACATTTTATCTCAGTAAGTTTGATTAAAATTTATTGTTCAATTACAAAATAAAATTAGAATTACAAACTGTATCTGTTATTCTAATAGGTCAAATTATCTTAATGTATATATAAGTAATAATAAATACCTATGGAATATTATTCTAAAATACAAGTTTAAATTTTTTTCTTAAATATTTGTATACTTAGCTCTAAAATTGAAAGATATTAATCACTAAGGAAATAAGTATGTGACTTATATTTTTATTCATGAAGTAATTGTTTACAGAGGTTACTATAGCATACAAATGAAAAAATGGTGAATGTTTAAATTTTTAAAAATGACTACAGTAAAAGTCACATTGCCATTAGTCCCTCCCAGAACACTCCCAGCTTTTTGTCACTTTCTAAAGCAGTTCTGGGAGTCCTCATTCATGGGTGTCTTTAGCTGTGCTCAGTGTCCTGAGTGAATTACAAACGTTTGCCTTTCATAGTCATTTTGACTTTGAAGAAGATCCAGAAGATGCATGGCACTAAGCCTGGTGAATATCATTGATGAAGATGCACCATGATGTCTTCACGATGGCACTCAGCAGTAGCATTCACCACGTGTTTGGCCACACCTTGGAAAATACTCAGGAAAATGGACTTCCAGGACCCCTGCAGAAGATGGCAAGAAAGGTCTAAGCATGTTTGAAGCAAGGACTGGGTATTCTGACAGGCATTAATGGAAATGTATTTTTTATGTAATGCATTTAAATATACACACACACACACATTCACCTTCCATTTTGATGACACCTTTATCAAAAATACTATTTTAGGTGTCTAAAATAGTCTGCCAAGAAAATACTCTGCCTTTATGTAACTGAGGCTTTAGAGGGAAGATATATTACAAAAAGTCATGTTGTAAATGAACAAAAAAAAAGTGATTAACAGTTATATGGACATATATGTTTGTGGGAAATAGAAAAGACAGAGAATTAAAAGGAGGAAGGGGTATCATGTTTAAATAGACAAGTTGAACCTCATTTTAAAGATCACATTTTAAAAAGAGTTGGAGAGGAAAAAAAGGACAATCATAAAGATACATGATCCAGGTTGCAGTAAAGACTAGCAAAAATGCCCCAAGTAACACACATTTGGCCTGTTTAAGGAAGCAGATTTCACTCTGGCCAAAATGGAGTGTGGATGAGTATGGAAAACTAGAATATCTGTTCAAGGCAATAAAAAGTAGGACCTGAAAGGCCATTATAAGATTTAGATTTCTAAATTTACTCTGAAAATTGAAGAAGAATTGGAGAGTTTGGAGAAGATTAGAGGTGGCATCTAGTTGAGAGTTTAACAGATGAGAAGACCAACAAGAAAGCCAAAATGAAAGCTAGAATCTCCATGGAACTATTATAGTAATATGCTTGAGAGGTGATATTGGCTTGGATCATCAATATGGTCAGTGGACATGGGGAAATGTAGTCCAACTCTTGATGTAGTTTAGCGATCGAACCAACATGATTTCCTTATAGATTGGAAATAGAATGTGAAAATAGAGTTGAACATGACCAACCGGAATGACTAAACCACTGTTCTCTGAGACAGAATGCTGCAGGAAGAAGATATTGGGGTAAAGGATTCCAAAAGTTTAGTTTTGCAAATCTTTAGATTACTAAAGATCTAACACAGCTGAGTAACTGATAGATGAGTTAAATACTCATAAAAGAAGCCTAGGAGGGTTGGAGATATATGTGTAAATTGAGTAAGCATTAAATATTGAGACATGAGACTGGGTAAAACTACTAAGGGCCTCATTACTAAGGATTTTAGAAAAATAATACAAATCACACAAAATGATTCAGAAGAAGTAAACAATGTGATAAAAAATAAAACAAGCATCCTGAGAGCCAGGTAAATATAATAACACCAAGGAGAGGAAAAAGTAATTGACTTTATTAAATTCTGTTTACTGTCAAGTAAGTTAAGAAGTGCCAATTGGTCATTGGGTATAGCCATCTCGAGGTCACAGTTAAACTTACTAAGAGAAGTTTACAGGGAGTAGTGAAGGCATAATCTTGGTTCAAGTAGTTTAACAGAAGATTAAAGAAAAACTGGAAATTTCAAGTATGAACGACTCTTTCAGAGTCTTGCTAGCTGCCTTTAGAGGTTCCATAGAGCAAACAGCATCACTAAAACACTTTGCTAAGTCTGACTAAAACTTAAAAAAAAAATTCAAATTATGTTGGAATATAAACAAATTTTATATATTGATGTTTCTATTATAATAGGAAATAGTCTTACAAAATAATATTGACATATGTTCTATATGATACTTCTTATATTTTGTATTCTGTTTTTCCCTATTCTATTTCATTAAACAGTTTTGAAATTGATTCCAGCACTCACTGATAGATTGTAAGCTTTAACTTGTAATTATATTTAAATTAGGTGCTTAAATATTTTTATCTTTAGATGCAAATATTGGATAAGTTTCTGTTTTTAACTGCATTTACCAATTATTTCTCATTTATTTGTAATAAAGTAATACATTTTATTAAAAGCCAAATTTTATTTTTAAAACTCAAATTTAAAGGTGATGAAGATAACACTCTCTGATAGTGCTGATATGTCATTCAAATAAATGGAGTGGTACTTTCTAGAACAATTTAGTAATATGGAGTCAAAAAAATTAATATACATGGCTATCCAAAAAATACACAATGTATCAACTATCGTAACTGTCTTACTAAACTGTTTTGAAATTTGATTTCATTGTTTTTCTTTGCTTTTCTCCTTAAAATAAAAAAAGTTATAAAAATAGTAGGAGATGAAGACTTCTTTACTAAAGAGAAACAAAACTTGAACATTGAGAAGGCATCAAATAGAAAATCTGTAAAAAGGATCTTTTTTGAGAATGCCCAAAGGTTAGCAACAGCTGAGCACATTATAAGATGGAAACATGCAGAACAGGGAGAGGGAAGAAGAGTATTGAGATGAAAGCTGGAGGTAACACACTGAGATATTATGTTTAATCCATCCTACCTTCAAAAGAGAGAAGAGACTTAAGTAAGACATTGCATTCTTACAATAACATTGCCAATATGATATTAATTTTAGATTGTATTTTGACAAAGGCAGAAAAAGAAGGATGATTTAAGAGAACTGACATGTCTTGCTCTAGAACAAACACCCCACCCCAATTAATAGTTTAAAGTAGAAATTGTCACACGATTTCATAGATTGGCAACCCGGTGAGTCAGCAGCTAGTTTACTAGAGTTGGCTGAACAACATTATCTAAGACAAATGTACTCTCCTCCATGTGTTCTTTCACTTGCTAAAGGATAATAGGACTTGTTTGCTCACTCACTAAGTGTTGTCTAAGGCTCAGAAGTAGCACATTAACTCTGTTTTACATAAATCAAATCAAAAAAGGACAGAGAAGAAGGAAAGGGACTTCAACCTCTCATGCTAAGATGTGTCAATTCACCTTGCAAGGAGTATAAATGCATGGTAGAATTTATATTTTACAATTTTTCATAATGTGGAAATTACTGATATCTCCACTTTACACTACAATCTATGTTGGAACCACTGAAACTAATCATTTATATGTAGGCTAAAACACTGAGGCAGTAAACTATATTTAAAACTTGTGGTAAAACAATATATTGGCCAATACAAACAAATTTATCATAACTTTGCCATTTATAAAAATAATTTTATTGCAATGAAAATTATGTATCCTTCAGGGAAACTGTATAAGTCTTGAAAAGTTTAACTGACTTTTCAGATCATAGAGAACATTTTTAAATGTTCAATAATTCTTTTCATGAATATGTATTCACAAAGCCTGATGATTCTCAGCAAATATATCAATGGAGGATTATACTTGCCTAAAACTCTTGGATGATTCACACTAAAGGTAAGTAATTAAAAAAGGTCAAAGGAGGTTTTGTTAATTAAACCATGGGGAAATAAAATTGCTGTCATCACTATCATGGGGGATATCTCAATAAAGGAATCTTCCCAAGGAGTCTTCTAAAACAAGAATAACAACCTTGCCTGTGGAACCAAAGAGATATACACTGTAAAAACCTAGGAAAGGTAAGGTACCACATCATCTCTGCAGGAGGTAAGGAAAAAATGCACACAGATCCAAGATGTAGGCTTGTCATGGGTCAAGCAGAAAGTAAATTATTTACTAGGCAAAGTGAGGATAACTTAACTATTTATCCTTCTGATAACTTAAACAGCAGTATGTGGGGGGGATATTTGAAAGTGAATTGGTCACTGAATGGAATTGGTCTCAGGATTAGGTTTAGAAATTATAATTTATTTTTTTCTGAAATATCGCAGATGGAATAGTTAATACTTTTTCACTTGTATGATACTGTTCCCCTGCTTTTAAACACTCCATGTTCTAAATTAAATTATGATCAAGGAGTTTACCACTTCACATACTGATTTCAAATTCCTGCCAAATGAATATAGTCTAATAAAATCAGTACTGTAATTATTAGAGATTCGATCTATGAGAGGAACCTATTACTTGAAAATCACATACCAAAATATTGACTCAAACAGCTTGTAATCTTTAGCCCCTAGATCATTTTATGCTTATCTTCCTTCTTACTAGTAGGATTGGTTCATTTCATTTCTTTTGTTACACTCTCCAACAGATGAATATCTAGTTGGCATATTTATCTTTTGTAGCATAGAATACTAATTTTGTTAAAACATAAGGACCTTGATTTTATTAAAAGTTTAATACCAATCACTTAAGGAATGAACGAAAATGCCAAAAACACCAGAAGTTGTTTGCTTTACAGGTCCAAACTGTCCCAATTCTCAGGAATTTGTGTTAGTCATCTCTATACAAATCTTCAAATGGAGAAGGTACAAATCTTTTTCCCTTTCTTAATGTGTGCATACGTTTAGTTCAGAGGCTCACCGAATTGAGAGAAACTTATTAAGTTTTTGGGTTTTCACAGAGCCAATTAAAGCAACAATTCCAAAAAGAAGAGTTCTTAATCATTGGATGCTATAGTATGAGCAAGAGGCTAAATTCAGAGACAGAGTCCACTCTGTTCCATTTTCCCCCATGGACTGGCACTGTGGTTCAGATCCAGGTAGATCAATGTAGAGAGAGTTTCGGGATTGCATTACTGTTGAAGGACTCCTGAACAAAAGGTAATAGGAGCTCTATGGACCTTAGGTTGATAAAAAGAGTGAGAGGTCACTGGGTGAGTTTAAGAGAGGGAGTGTATGTGTGGTTTTCCCTCCTCTCCTCCACAAACAGTGCTCACCGCAAACACCAGAAAAGGATCTTAGCTGAAGATTTCTGAAAAAGAGACTTAAAATAAAGGTTTTGAGTTTAGAAACATAAATAGGCAAAGAGCATGGTGAGTAGGGGGAGATCTAAGTCCTTGATTACAACTCCCTTCAGACGTTGCAATATCGTGGCCATGCACCAGTTCTGGCAAGAGGGGGGAAGCTGTCCGCAGAGCTGGCAGGGTGGAGCCACTGTACTTGCCTATGGTCAAGCGTGGAAAGTCACATATAGATTTTTAATCAGAAACTGGGTCCTTCAACCCCAGCTCATGATTTCTCAATACCTGAATGCAAATCAAGGAAAACCACTTCATGGGCCTAAAAGGCTGCAAACAAAAAGTGGGTAAACAGAGACAACAATGGACCAAGGCCGTGATCAAGATGATTAGATTTACCTGCAGGTTTGAATGCACCCAGCTTTGTGAGACTGTCTCAAAACAAGAGCGCAGAGTGTTTTTGTTTGCTTCCTGGTATGAATTTTTTTTTTTAACTTGAAGCCCAAATTCTGACATGGCACAGTCTGGCCAGTTTTCCTGCTACCTTCCAGAGAAAAGGCAGTGTCATGACAGTGAGGTGACACACAAGAAGCACACGTAGCCTTCCTGAAACAGTAGCAAGCTTAAGATTTCTGAATGGGCCACACATTAATTAGATTATGTTAACAGTTATGGGGTCTCCTATTTTGGGTTTCCAGTCCAGTCCTAAGAATTTGATTGAATTTTTAGTTCCACAGGGACTGCATGAAGCAGTTTTAAATAGATTTGTGAAATTAGTTCATTGGGTTTTCAAGTATGAATGACATTTTCAAGTATTGGAAAGTGTAGCTGTTGAGGTCATTCTCGGTTTTCCTGTGGTGTGCATTGTCAGTTTGCATCAGTTTCGGAAAAAAAGTGTGGTTAAGTTTTGTTTTAGGTTTCAGAAAGAAGAGACCTTTCATGTTGTGTGAAAATTCCCAAGCCAAAACAAACTGAAAGGAAGACCTTTTCCCCCCAGGAGCTAAGAAGGCAGTGATTAATCTTTATGCCAGTGAACTGTTGTGGGATAAATTCCACAAAGGCAACAGCCTTGAATTAACAAATGATCTCAATTTATATAAAATGTAGAAGTGGGAGGTACAAAGCAAGTGACAAAACATTACATAATTTATTATGTGCATTGAGTCGTATATTGGCAAGCAGGCTGGTCTTGAACAGATTTGTTGAAACAATGAAACTGTTTATCATAACATAGAAACATTACAGGAATAAGAGGAAGGGACCCTTAGAGAGTAAGCATAGTTAAATGCATTACCATAATATAGGAAAGTTCTAGAGCGGGACCCTTGGATTTGCCCGGGGTGCCTCAAGGTATAGACAATTACTCTGGCTCGGTACTCATCAGAGGTTTGCAGCTGGGTTTCAGACACTGTCAAGGTCAACTGCTTTCAGCAGAAACAGCAGAACAGAAATTTGGTCAGAGACTTCTAACTGATCATGAACTATCTATAAGTTTGCTGTTTTATAAATATGTTCTTACATTATAATTGTGCCCCAACACTGAGACCATGTCTGAAAAACAAATATCTTCCATTTGCTTCATATTTATTGATGTTCCACAGTTTTACTGAATTATCAGTATTTCTCAAATAGGAACTAATATTACTGTCTATTATCTAGAACTTTTGTTCAAATAACTGCATCTAAGAGGTACAAAAACATGCAAAAGCTTTTTTTATTTAAAGAGAAAAAACAGAAAAAGGATAGAAATATTACAGAATTTCAGGAAAAGAAGATAAACAGTAAGAAATCACTAGTTGATACATTACATATTCTTTTAGAAATAGTTTTTTAAGTTACAAATTAAAGCACAAAAAGTGGTCACTCAAGCAGTGAAAGTGCAAACAGATCTGTTCAACAATCCAAAAAGAACCTAGAAATATGGATATCAATCCCACACACCTAAACATATATGTAGCTATATCTTTTATAGTGCTTCCTATTTCCTCTTTTTTTACAATGGCAATTATACATTTAAAAAATTTTATTTAAAGAGAAGACAAAAAAAATAGAACAAAGGGTAGCAACAATACAGAATTCTAAAAGAAAGAAAGAAAAAAAAGGAAAATGAGAAAAAGCCCCACTAAGAAATCACTAGTTTATAAATTACATACTGTCATCCTGGATGTAGTTGTTCAAGTTACAAAGTTAAAGGGTACATAGTAAATATTCAAACAGTCAGACTACAAACAGTTCTGCTCAGAGATCCAACAAAGATTCAGCAATATGTTCATCTATTTTACACACTCAAACATACATGCAGTTATATTCCTTAGAGCACTTTCTTTTCCTCTTTTTTACAATATCAATCACACATTTTTGGTTTTATTACACTTTAGTTCTTATTTACTTTTTACGCTAGAGACACAACATGATATTTATAAACATGATTCTTATTTATTTCACTAATGAGGATAGTCTCAGGTTATCTCCATTTACCTATGAATGCCTCAAGGTCATCCTTTTTATAGCTGAGTAATACTCCATTGTATAAAAATGCCACATCTTTTTCATCCACTCTGCAGGTGAGTGACATCTTGGTTGTTTCCAGGATTTAGCTATCACAAATTGTGCGGCTATGAACATGGGTGCACATATAGCACTGTGGTATGAACTTTTCAGTTCTTTGGGGAAAATACCCAAGAGGGGGATAGCTGGATTGAATGGGGGTTGCAATCCTAGACTTCTGAGAGTTCTCCATATGGATTTCCATAATGGTTGCATCAGTCTACATTCCCCCCAACAGTGGAGCAGTGTTCCTTTTTCCCCACAGCCTTGCCAACATTTGTTATCAGTTGATTTCTTGATAGCAGCTATTCTTTCCAGAGTGAGGAGGAATCTCAATGTTGTTTTAATTTGCATTACTTGAGTGACGAGTGATGGTGAACATTTCATGTATTTATTTTCCATTTGTATATCTTTCTTTGAGAACTGTGTGTTTATCTCAGATGCCCATTTTTGGAGAGGGTCTTTGAATTTGGGAGGCTTGATGTTTTTCAAATTTTTATATATTCTGGACACAAGTCCTTTGTCTGAGGGGTTGCTGGCTAAAATTCTTTCCCATTCTGTGGGTTTTCTTTTCACTCTGTTGGTGATTTCCTTTGAAGTGAAGAAAATTTTCAATAATATGAGATTCCAGTTGTTGATTCTTTGAAGTGTTTCCTGTGCAGATTGCGTTTGGTTCATGAATTCTCTGCCTACCCCTATGTCTCCAAGACTTCTACCTAACATGTCTTCCACTAGATTTAGTGTTTCTGTTTTAATATTGAGGTCTTTGATCCATTTAGACTTTAGCTTTGTGCATGGTGATAGGCTTGGATCTAGTTTCAGTCTTCAGCATGTAGATAGCCAATTTTTCCAACACCATTTATTAGAGAGATTATCCTTCTTCCAGTGGAAATATTTAGCCCCTTTGTCAAATATCAGGTGGCTGAATGTCTTTGTACTTGTGCTTGCATCTTCTAAACTGTTCCATTGATCCTCAGGTCCATTTCTTTGCCAGTACCAAGCTAATTTTATCACTGTGACTTTATAGTACTGTTTCAAATCAGGAATTGAGATGCCTCCTGCCTTACTTTTGTTGCCAAGAATTGCCTTTGCTATTCTAGGTTTCTCCTGTTTCCAAATGAACTTCAGTAGAGTTTTATCTAGATCTGTGAGGTATGTCAATGATATTTTGATTGGGATTGCATTAAATCTTATAACAGTTTTGGGAGTATGGCCATTTTCACAATGTTGGTTCTTCCTAACCAAGAGCAAGGAATATCCTTCCATTTTCTAATATCCTCTTCAATCTCCTTTTTCAGCATAGTATAATTTTCAGCATATAGGTCTTTTATATTTTTAGTTAGGTTGATTCCTAAGTATTTCATTTTTTTACATGTTATTGTAAAGGGCAATATTTCCATAATTTCTCTCTCAGTGAGTTTTTTGTTTGTGTACAGGAATGCTATTGATTTTTGAGCAGTGATTTTGTATCCAGCTACACTGCTGAGCTTGTTTATTACCTCTAATAGTATTTTAATGGAGATTTTTGGGTCTTCTGTATAGAGCATCATATCATCGGCAATTAGTGATAATTTAACATCTTCCTTTCCTATCTTTACTCCTTTTATTTCTCTCTCTTGTCTGATTGCCCTGGCTAGTGTTTTCAGAACTATATTGAAAAGGAGTGGTGATAGTGGACATCTTTGTCTTGTTCCTGATTTTAAAGTGAAAGTTTTCAGTTTTTGTCCATTTAGTATAATGTTGGCTGTTGGTTTGTCATAGATGGCCTTTATAAGGTTGAGGTAGACAGCATGTATTCCGAGTTTTTGAAGAGTTTTTATCATGAACATGTGTTGGACTTTGTCGAAAGCTTTTTCTGCATCTATTAAGATGACCATGTGGTTTTTGTTTTTGGCTCTGTTGATGTGGTGTATTACATTTATTGATTTGCGTATGTTAAACCATCCCTGCATTCCTGGAATGAACCCCACTTGGTCATGATGTATAATCTTGTTGATGATTTGCTGCATTCTGTTTGCCAGTATTTTGTTGAGAATCTTTGCATCAATGTTCATTAATGAGATTGGCCTATAGTTCTCTTTTTTGGTTGAATCTTTTTCTGGTTTTGTTATCAGAGTAATACTTGCCTTCAGGAATGATTTAGGGAGGATTGCTTTCTTCTCAATTTCATTGAAGAGTGTAAGGAGTATTCACATCAAATCTTCTCTAAATTTCTTGTAGAATTCAGCTGTGAATCCATCCAGACCTGGGCTTTTCTTTGATGGTAAGTTTTTAATTACATTTTCAATTTCAATAGCTGATATTGGGTTGTTCAAAATTGCTATATCTTCTTGGTTGAGCTTTGGTAGTTTATATGTTTCTAGAAATCTCTCCATTTCCTCTATGTTTTACACTCTAGGTGAGTAGAGATTTTCAAAGTAGGTATTCATGATCTTTTGAATTTCCATGGGATCTGTAGTAATTTCTCAGTTTTTATTGCATGAATTTGGGTTTTTTTATTTCTTTGTCTTGATAAGGTTAGCCAAGGGTTTGTGAATTTTTTTATTCTCTCACAAAACCACCTTTTTAATTCATTAATTCTCTGTATTTTTTTTTTTTTTTAGTTTCAATTGCATTGATTTCTGCTCTAATCTTTACAATTTCCTCTCTTCTATGAGGTTTGGATTTAGCTTGCTCTCCTTTTTCTAGAAGCTTGAGATGAAACATTAGGTTGTTTATTTGTGCTTGTTCTGTTTTCTTGATATGACAATTTATTGCTATATATTTCCCTCTTAAGACTGCTTTCATTGCATCCCACAGATTACAGTATTTTGTTTCTGCATTTTCATTGAATTTTAGGTATTGCTTTATTTCTTCTTTAATTCCATCTGTAGCCCACTGGTTGTTCAAAGGGTTGTTATTTAAGTTGCATGTATTTATGCACGTTTTACAATTTCTTTTGCCATTAATATAGTTTCAGTGTACTATTGTCAGATATTATGGATGGTATGAGTTCAATACCTTTGCATTTATTTAAGAATGTTTTATGGGATAATATATGGTCTATTTTGGAGAATGTCCCATGTGCAGCTGAGACGAATGTGTATTCTGATGTGGTTGGGTGAAACACTCTGTAAACATCTACTAAGTCCAATTGCTCAGAGGAATAATTTAGTTCTGTTATTTCTTTGCTGACTTTTTCTCTAGTTGATCTATCTCCTTGTGACAATGGGCTGTTAAGATCTCCTGTTATAATTGTGTTCTTGTGTATTTGGTTTTTCATGTCCATTAGTATCTGTCTTAAATAGTTGGGTGCTCCTGTATTTGGTGCATATATATTTATAATTGTTAGTTCTTCCTCTTAAATTTTTCCACTGACAAGTATGTAGTGACCTTCTCTATCTCTTTTAATCATTTTAGGTTTGAAGTTCACGCTGTCTGCAAATAGAATATCTACCCCTGCTTTTTTCTGGGTTCCTGTTGCATAGAATACTGTTTTTCATCCTTTGACTTTTAATCTATGAGTTTCCTTTTGGGTCAGATGTGTTTCTTATATACAGCATATTGTGGGATCCTGTTTCTTGATCCATTCTGTCAATCTATTTCTTTTTATAGGTGAACTGAAGCCATTTATATTTATGGATATCACTGATATGTACTGGCTCAGCTTTGCCATGTTATGTTCCAGTTGTTTCTTTCTGCTTTTCCCCTTATTTAATTGCTTATTCTACCTGGTGGTTTTTTTCTGCTGTTGTTTTGGGGATTGTGGTCATTTTTAGATCTGTCTAGTATATATTTCAGTACTCTTCTAGGGTTGGTTTGGTGGACATGAATTTCTTCAGTTGTTCTTTGTCATGGAAGTGTCTTGTTTCTCTATTAAATTTGAATGAAAGTTTTGTTGGGTACATCCGTCTGGGTTGAAGGTTGTTTTCTTTCAGGGCTTGAAATACCTCACTCCAAGCTCTTCTTGACTTGAGCGTTTGTGTTGAAAAGTCTGCCATGAATCTCATGGGCTTTCCTTGATAGGTGAGTTGTGTCTTTTCTCTGACACCTTTTAGTATTCTGTTTTTATGCTGTATGTCTGAGATCTTAATTATGTGTCTGGGTGTGGATTTATGTTGATTGTGGCTGTTTGGTGTTCTATATGCCTCACTTATCTTAAATATCAGATTCTTTCCCCATGTTTGGGAAATTTTCTGCTATTATTTCTGTAAATACATTATGTATGTCCTTTGTCTGTACTCCTATATCTTCACTAATGCCTATTATTCTTATATTGCTGCTCTTGGCATTATCATGAAGCTTCTGGATTGTCATTTCATGCTGCTTTTTTATTTTTAAAAGTTCTATCTTTTCCTGATCACTATTTGTGATCCTGTCCTCAAGGTCCAAAATCCTATCCTCAGCTTCCTTTAGGCAGTTTTGCATGCTTTCAATAGAATTTTTTGTTACTTGGATGTCTCTTTGAGTTTGTTTCATGAATTCTGCTTGTTTTCTATATTATTCATTCCATTTCAATCAGTTTCCTATGCTCATGTACTTTTTTCTCTTTGTCTTCTTTAGCTGCATTCAACTCCTCCTTTATTAAAGTTGTTATTTCTATCTTTACATAGGAGAGTACTTTAATTTGATTTCCTCTTTAGCCTGATGAAGTTTGTTTTGTTTTTTTTTTTCACTCGCTATCTTTTCAGAGATTCCCAGTGTGTTACTCTTGGGGTCCTCTCTTTCAATGTCTCCTATACTTGCTTCTGGTTAATTATATGCTTGAGACTGCATTTTGCTTTTCTGTTTTGTCATTTTTACTCTGCCTGATGTTTTCTGTGTGTAGGAGGGGATCACACACACTCTTTTCAACACACCAAAGTCTTACAGTTAGTTGGAGGCAGTTTTACTACTGGCCCTATTTATCCACTGTACACCTCTATTTTAGGGGCATACTCACCACACTGATACAGTTAACCCATTGTAGTCCAAGGTTCGCTTCCTGGGAGCAAAGTTCCAAATTCTTTCACACTAACTGGAGCCTGCTGAGATCTTCTGATGTTCTAGGTGGGAGGGCATCCCAGCAGAAGCAATCCAGGGCAGTTTTCAGTCTTGGGTGGGCTTCGGAGATGTTCCAGGGGGCAGGGTGCACCCACAGGGGAGGTTTCAGGCCGCCTAAGCCTGAGGGGAGTTCCTTGATGTTTCTGGTAGCAGGGTGGGCCCATGATGGAGGTTCCAGGCAGCTTATAACTGATGCAGGCTTCCGCTAAGTTCTGGGTGTTAGGGAGGGCCCATGGTGAAGGTTCCAGGCAGCTTGCTCCTGAAAGCTTTCACATTTCCATCTGTTTCTCTTGCCTCTAAATCCAAACAATGAAGAGTAGTCTAAAGGGGTGGTCATCTGATGAAGTGCATCACAGCAGAAGGGTCACCAATTTAAGTAACTCTAATGTCATAATGAGCACTGGTTGACCTCCATTTTTCCTAAAATTCATTCTTCAATTTTAGAGAACACCAACTCGTGGACATAGTAGGTTGGGAGTTTCCTTACTCTATATCATTTCATGAAAAAGTTTTTATATGACTTAAAGAGAAAGCCACATTGTATTTGAAAATTAGTTAAATTTTTGTAATTTTAAAATTTTTATTAGTTCACTGTTTCAGCATATAATTGTTACAGGCAGCTGAGTTAGTTAGAAATATTACAGGCAGTCAGGCAGGGCTGGGCCCTCAAAGGAGCCAGTGTAGAGGTTCAGATATCTTGTGACCTCTGAAGAGACAGGCACCTCCTGCTGTGGGCCAGATCTCAAGACAAAAGACAAAGCAAATGCAATCACATTCTTAGGATTGATAGTCTAAATAGTTCTCCATCACTCTGAGGAAATCTGGAGTCATCATTCCAACCCCCTATAGGAAGAGTCATTGCTACTAAGCATGCCTGCTTACTACATGACTTACTTCCCCATTTGTTCCTGATTTAAACAATTTTACATGATTAATTAATCTTATTGGTTGACCGAAGTTCTGTCCAACCTTGTGAGTTCCCATTTTTCCTCACTTTGGGCCCAGCTCACCTCATGATTTTACTCTATAAAAGTCCCTAAGAAAGAGAGTCTTGGGCATCTGGCTAGGGACCCCTTTTGTCCCTCAGTCAGAAGCTTTCTTTCTCTCAATAAATACATTCTGCTCTTAATCTCTGTCATTCCTAAAATTCATCCTTTCATTTTAGAGAACACGAACTCATGCTGGACATAGTATAATGAGAGTATCATTTCCCTATATCATTAATGTTACATTCATTGTGGGAATTGGTACATTTATGTAACATATCTTAATTCTTTTTACTTCTTCTCCACCCCGCTCCCTCCATCTCTTGCTTCTTCAAATGATCCCTCTCCCATTTGCAAAATATCTCTCCCTATTATCAATCTTTTATTTTTCTCTTTATTTATAATATATTTGAGTCTTTGAAAAGGGATGAAGGGACTGAACAGTTGTGACAAAATGAGCCCACCAAAGACCAAGGTGTCAATAACAGTAAATGAAATCTATGCAGTTGAGGGGTAAGACTGCCTGGTAAGATGCTGCCCTTTCAGAGAATTGCTGCCTCAGAACTGGTGGCCTGAGTCCCCCAGCACAAACTGTGTATAATTTGTTCTTTCCTATAAGTTACTGCAGTCTGTTCTGTAATTGCCCACAAAAGTGCCCAGTTACCCCTGCAGCTGGGAGCAATGGGGAACATGGAGATTCTCTCCTACCTTCCAGGGCTGAATTTACCAACATGCAAGTTGACAGAGTTGAGGCCTTTATCAGATGCAGTGTGTTTAGAAAGTGAACAGATGATAAATGTGCTTGTGCAGGGCCTGAATAGAGCATGCTGAGTTAATTTAATATATTTGGGGTGACTAAATGAAACCTGTATGGAGTGTAAACTGTTGTCAGGATCAGGGAGGGCAAGCTTCTGAATAGGACACTGATTCACCTGCCAAGGGCATCCATGCTTATTACCTTGCAAATCTGCCATGTTTTCAGTGGTACCCAGGGTCTGAAGGTTGGGACAGTTTTTCATGCTGTTTGGTAACTTCTTATGGCTGTGGCAAACTGTATGCATAGGTTCTTTTTACAGTGGCATCTGAATATTTGGGGGACATTCTCTTGGTGAAGGAGGGGACCAGTCATGTATCAGCTCACTCTCTGGCCTCTGGAAAGTTTAGTCTCTGGCTGATGTATGTTCTGAGCTCATTGTTCATGTTTTCCATTCTGAGCACAGAGGCCTCTCTGGTGAGCATCCACATGGGTGGAAAAGAGATTTTTAAGGAAACTAGTATCTGTCTGAATCTCATTCTTTCTATGTATCAGTCCTAGGCTTACCAGTCGTCATTCTAGCAAATAAAGTCCATGAATCAGGCAACTTACAGTGTCTAGGATGCCCTATTAAAATGGTTCAAACTTCTGCAATGACCAAGTACTGGGGCAAAGAACGTTACACAGATAATACATTAATACAAATAACAAATTTAATAAGGAGAATTGGAATAACAGGTTTATGGTGCTCAGTGGGACCCACCTATAAAGTCAGAGATTAGCAAGGGTCTGGGTAGTGGTGACAGAACAGAAAATAATATATTTTTTTCCTTTCATTGTGGTGTCAGTGATTGATAAAAACTGAAACATGAGCAATAACATTTTCTTATCTGTAATAACTCTATTTTATGAAAATCTAAAGAATGAGCATTTATAGTAATAGCACATTCTAATTCTTTGTAGCTACTTAACTTTTCAGAAACTACCAAAGCAGTATTTGTCAAACTTTGTCAATATAAACTAATTTTTTAGGAAAAATATTCAAGATGTATGTTTTGTGAATAATGAGATTCCTGAAAATTACCAAAATATCCCAAAAAGTTTTTAAAATGTTTAGTATTTTAAAGGGTTTGTTTAAATCTGAATGTTCAAATAACATTCTTGAGTAAATTTACATGAAATTTTAAGTACTGTTACTTAGAATAATTTTGAGAGGCTCTGGTTTGAGCTTATGTTCCTCACTTTGGAAGCCTTGGACTGGCAAAGAGGGCACCAAAAGGGAACAGAACTGGAGGAGAGAGGACCCAGAGAAGTCCCAGAGAGGCCCCAGTACAGTGGCCTCATAGAATAATTGTAATAGTATCAGATCAAGAAAACTGTATACTGTCTTACTGGGGAAAATACTGGCAAATAACATAAGCAAGTGTTCCTATTTCCTCATATAAGTTCATTTTTAAATGGTTTCACATTTCTTCAAAAGTGATACTGTTTTTTGAACTTTGTCTGTGAGGGCAGCTATATGGGTGGCCTAGACATTGGTTTCTGAATCAGTTGGTGAGGTTTCCTCAGTACTTTTAATGACAACACCTGAATCCTTATCATGCCTTATGCCACTTCTGGGGACCCAGGAGTGAGAGTCTTATGTCATACTAGGATTCTACATTTTGGCTTTCATCCTCTCATTCCACACAGTCTTAGCCAGAATATTAACAACCTGAACAGGGATCAGAATCTCTACTTCTTTTCAATATCTCTCATAAACTGATATGTTAGGATCCTGATGGAAAAGACCCAAAATATTCTGTTAATTTTCTCACTGGTCTCTTCAATGTGTGCATATCAATTTCTGCTGGTTGATTTTTTTTTCTGCTACTGAAACTAGTTTCCTACAGAGTCTTCTCTTTGATATTTATTCATAGAAAACTCACTCACTTCTCTCACCATACTAAAAGCTATTGTATATGTTGAGAAAAGAGCAACATTCTGGAAATTGAGATTATTCAAGAAAATTCAGAATAAAGCTTAACCTTTATTTATTTGTGTTTTTATTGAAATATTTTATTTTTTCCTTTTATCATTAATGTTTATTAATTTTACAAAGCTTTAGATTTCAATGCATGTGATATATTTTGATTGTACTTTCAATTAACACTTTGGAGCATTTCTAAAGTGCTAAAATTCATATGCTCTCTGTAATTTCAAACGAGTATTACAATGAGCAGAAGAATACACCAGGTCACCTCAATTACTAGAGTTCCAGGTTTCATCACAGGGGAAAATGTCTACTAGCAGACAGCTAAATTCAAATCCACACAAATATACTTTAAATCTTCATCTTCTGGCCCTTACCTTTTTTGCATATTGTAACACATTGCTTATTCAAATCTAATCATGTAGTTACAAGACCTGAGAGTGCTTTGTAAAAATTCATTTTCATAATTTCTAGGTAAACTTTATTTGGTAATTTTTATTCTGCTTTTTTATTTTCCTTTGCTTCATCTGTCTTTTCTTTCTGCAAATTTCTGAGGATAATTCTGAGCAAGACAGTTACTGATCAACTGGAAGGAATGTAACCTAACTTTCTGCAAGGTTGTGGAACTGGTGAGCCACGTGGGTCCAACAATAAGAGCAGTGCAGTTAGGCAAGATCTGTACACAGGTGATGACAACCTGGCTCAGTGCCTCCTGCATGGCCATGCAGAAGCCACTGAGCCCTCTGCTGGGTGTCCTCTCTGAACATCAGTGCCATGCACTAGAGGCTGATCAGAGTATCATCTCTTTTGTCCTAATGGGCATGAACAGTAACAGAGATCAGTGTCCTCATAGCTCCAGCAAACCAGAGAGGCAGGCAGGTGATAAATAGTAGAAGTCTTTCATAACTAAACAGTTAAGCAGTGTGCTCCCAAGTGAAAGTCAGCCACAAGGCCAGCTGAGGCCAGTATGTGATTCTCTTTACAGGTGTGTAGGTGATGAGAGCAGTAACAATGCTGCTCCCAGGGCTATACAACACTAATTTAGACATAGAAGGACACCCAGTGTCTAGGTCAATTGTCACCCAGGAAAACCAAAGGACTGAAAAGCTGAAATGTCTCCAGTGGCTATTGGGTGATTTGCTGTTCTAGTTACCTTTCTGTTGTAATAGGGTCCCACATGTCATTCATAGTAGAGTTTGCTTCATGCATCAGAATAACTTGGACAACCCAAATGCATGCTTCCCAAGGGTCCAGGGAGCTCACTCACCTCTACCTATGCACCCCGCACCTCTGCTTATGGATATCCGGAGCTGGCCCTGTGAGCCTCACAACCAGGCTTGGGCCACCACCTCTGGGCCCTGCCCAACTGTTTTTTAGGGAGAAAAATGACTAGATATTTTATGGAATCTGCAGCCAAGGACCATAAGAGAATTTTTCTTGCTATATGACTCGGAACAACTTAGAAAATTATACTGAAAAGCAATTAACTTATTTGTATTTTCATTAGATTACAAGCTGTAAGAAATGAGAGACTGCTGTGTTTGCTACTGAATTCAGTAAGATATGCTGGGTACATAATAGGTACTAAATGAAAAACTATTTATTAATTCATAAAGAGAAATATATGACTTACCTAAAACTTATTTTTCTTTTGAGTCTTATATGAACCAATGCATCTGACTTTTTATATTACCTAGGAAGTGAGCTGTACCACTCTACACATGAGTTAAAATTGCTGAAACCATGATGAAGAGTAATCAAACTACAGTGGTGACTGAGTTTCTCTTCTCTGGCTTTCCTCAGTTTGAAGATGGTGGCCTCCTCTTCTTCCTTCCTTTGTTTGTCATCTACATGTTCATTGTTACTGGGAATCTCACTGTGGTCTTTGCAGTCAGGATGGATTCTCATCTCCACAACCCCATGTATAATTTCATCAGCATTTTCTCATTCCTGGAGATCTGGTATACCACTGCGACAATTCCAAAAATGCTCTCCAACCTCATTAGTAAGCAGAGGACCATCTCAGTGACTGGCTGCCTCTTACAGATGTACTTCTTTCATTCACTGGGAAATTCAGAGGGCATTCTGCTGACCACCATGGCTATCGACAGGTACGTTGCCATCTGTATTCCTCTCCGTTACCCCACCATCATGACTCCCCAGCTGTGTGCTCAGCTCTCCACAGGCTCTTGCATCTTTGGATTTCTTGTGTTGCTTCCAGAGATTGCATGGATTTCCACACTGCCCTTCTGTGGTCCCAACCAAATCCACCAGATCTTCTGTGACTTTGAACCTGTGCTGCGCTTGGCCTGTGCAGACACATCCATGATTCTGGTTGAGGATGTGGTTCATGCTGTGGCCATCATTTTCTCTGTCTTGATTATTACTATTTCTTATGTCAGAATCATCACTGTGATCCTGAGAATTCCCTCTGCCGAAGGTCGCCGGAAGACTTTCTCTACCTGTGCTGCCCATCTTGCTGTCTTTTTCATGTTCTACGGCAGTGTTTCCCTCATGTACCTGCGTTTCTCAGCCACTTTCCCACCAATTTGGAACACAGCCTTTGCACTAATGTTTGCAGTTCTTGCACCCTTTTTCAACCCTATTATCTATAGTTTGAGGAATAAGGACATGAAAATGGCAATAAAGAAACTTCTCTGCTCTTAGATGTTTACTGTATCTGCAGGTTAATGCTAGCTCATGGGGACTTCTCATTGTAGATGTTACTCTTACATATGAAGCTAAAACTCGGCATTTAATTCATACACTATCACATAGATTTTTTTGTATTCTAGTACTTACCATGTATATATTTATGTAGTTTATACATGTTTCGTTAAAATAGCATATACTACCTGTGTATGCTTCCATAAATGGATAAAATATAAAAAGAAATTTTGGTTAAGTTGTTAAAATGTTTTTTATGTACATTAACTTTATTATTTTTATATAAATAGCATTTTATATAAAGTTAATGATATGTAGAGATTATAAAATATAGTGTTAGTATATGATCTGTAGGGGCTGGGAATTTAGCTCAGCAGCATAAGCACCTGCCTGGCAAGCCCATGGTCGTGAGTTCAATCCCCAGCATCAAAAAAAAAAAAAAAAAAAAAAAAAAAAAAAGATCTGTAGAAAAGACTAAGATTTGTGTTTCAGCAGTATCACTACTAATTTTGTGACCTTGAATTTATTAACTAAATTCACAGCATCCTAGTTTTGTTTTGTATGGATATAAAAATAATATATTTTAAAGGTAGGTTTCATCTGTTATTATGAATGTTAAACGAGATAGTCAGTAGTAGGCATGTTTCAAAGAACAGTTGCAAAATAAAAGTAAACTTATTACTTGCCACTAATGCTACCATTTGTTATTGATATTTTAAAGAATGATCTAATAAAACATGATATATTACAAACAAAATGACATACTCATATTTAGGTAAGTAGCTATGCTTAAATTTCTGCTAACAAATTTAAAAACCTAGAAGAAATAAATATTTTTGGAAACATATGACCTACCAACATTTAATCAAGACAATATAAAAAACATAAATAGACAAATAAGTAATGAAATTGAATAGGCAGTAAAATTTTTCCAACAGAGAAATTCACAGAACTAGATAGCCTCAGAGCTTAATTTTACAAAAACTTAGAAAAGAAAAATATTACTTCTTCTCAAATCATGGCAAAGAATTGAATAATAAAGAATATTTCCCAATGCATTCTACAGGGTCAATATTACATTATTGTTATAGTCAATGAGAACACAATAGAAAGAGAAAACTACAGACCAATTACCCCAATGAACACAGATACAAAATTCTCAACAGAATACTAGTAAATAAAACTCACAGTACATCAAAACCATCATGCATCATGATCAACTTTGTTTCATCCAAGGATATGCAAATTAACAGTACAACACATCATATCAAAAAGATGAAAATAAATTACATGGTCATCTCAATAGACACAGAAAAAGAGTTTAATAAAATTGAACATGTCATGATAAAAACCTTGAACAAATTAAGTAAAGAAGGGTTGTATACTCACATAATAAATGTTTTAGTGCAATTAGGCAAGAGAAAAAACTAAAATACATACAAATAAAAAAGTAAGATGTCAAAATATTCCTGTTTGCAGATCATATGATTCTATATCTAAATCTACCAAATGATTATTAGAAAAGATAAATGAATTAATATTTCAAGATATAAAATGAATTTTAGAAAAAGTAGAATTTTTACACCAACAATGAACTTGCAGAGCAAGAAACCATAAAATTAGTACTTACCATAAAATAAAGTAAAACACTAGAAATAAATGTGACCATCCAAGAGAAAGATCTCTACAATAAATATTATAAAACACTAATGGTAGATAGCTAAGAAAATTACCCAAAGGGAAAGATCTAACATATTCATAGATTACAAAAATTGATTTTGTTAAAATGTCCATACTTCCTATGAAAATACCAATGGCATCTTCAGAGAACTACATTAAACAATCTTATAATTCAAATGTATGCACAAAGATCCTCAGTAGTGAAAACAATTTTGAGCAAAAAGAAAGAACCTGGATATATCACATTATCTGTTTACAATACATATTACAAAGCTATAGCAACAAAAACTGTAATTCTGCTTAAAAACAAGCACATTAACCAGTTGAATAGAATAAAGACCAAGAAATACATACATACATCTGCAGTCAATTGGTTCTCAACAAAGATTCAGTAAACATTAGAGAAAGGATAGCCTCATTAATAAATGATGCTGGAAAAACTGGAGAGCTTTATGCAGAATTTTGAAATTTGATATCTGTACTATGTACTAAAATCAACTTCAAAAGTATTAAAGAGTTGTATGTAAGATCTGAAACTCTGAAAACTACTACAAAAGCAGTAGAGCAAATACTTCAAGACATTGCTGCATGCCATAAACTTTCAGATATGATGCCTAAAATACATAAAATAAAAGCAAAATACACAAATGGAATTTCATCAAACTAAAAGTCGTCAAAGAAAACAATCAAAAGGTTAGAGACAGTCTACAAGTGGAATAAATATTTGCTCACTATGTATTTAAGAAAGATTATCCAGAGTACACAAGAACTCAAAAAACAACAAAAACCAAATGATGCAATTTAATAAAAATGCACAAATGGTCCATGCAGGTACTTCTAAAAAGAACTGCAAAAAGCTGACAAGTATAAAAAATTCTTAATATCATTTTCAAAACAGGAGATGTATATAAGCATAACACTGAGATACCATTTCACCCCAGGATGCTATCTTCAAAAACCCACTGATTTTATTTTATAAAAATAAAAATTTATATATATATATATATATACATATATATATATATATATATATATATATATATCTGAAGATACCATTGGTATTTTGATAGGAAGTGTGGGCATTTTAACAAAATCAATTTTTGTAATCCATGAACATGTTAGGATGAAGATGAAGATGATGGTGATTAGGAGTCAGAGCAGAAAACACACCCACACACACAAATTTAATGTTGGCAAGAAAATCAACTCTTGTATATGTTGGGTGATAAAGTAAATTACTTATAGCTATTATGAGAGTGATATGGAAGTTCCTCAAGAAACTAAAAATAAAATTATTATTTAGTACCACTTTCCCACTCCTGGATATATAGCCGAGGGAAATGAAAACAGTATATCACAGACATCTGCTCATGCCCACATTTATTATGCCACTATTCCCAACAGCTGAGATATGGAATCAACCTGGGTACTCTTCAAAGGATCAATGGATAAATAAAATATGAACTGTATACACATGGAATATTATTAACACAAGGAAAGCATGAAATCATGTTATTTTAGCAATTTAGACAAAACTTAAGGACTTTATAGTAAGAGAAAAATAAACCAGATGCAGAAAAACAAGAATAACATGTTCTCTCTCTTAAGTGAAACTAAAATAAGCACCTGAATTTAGATGAATGATTACTGCAGGCTGAGAAGCTGGAGGGAGGAGAGATAAATGGAGGCTGGATTTGATCAGTATATGCTGTATGTATGTGTTGAAATATCATGCTCAGCTCCACTAATATATACAAATAATACATATTAATAAAAATATCAAAATAAAATCAGTGGGTTTTTGAAGACAGTAGTTATTAGAAATAACAGGAAAATTTAAAATACTAGGTATATAATATAATTTGGAGATTGAATTGTAAGTTAAATTACTAAGATAAATAAATTAATGACTTAGAAGATTATGAGGAGAAAATGTCTCAAAATTTAAACAAGTCAAATATTACATTAAAAATGGTAAAAATGTATTTGAGGAATATCTTATTATGTGTTTTAAATCAAATAAGGGATTATAGGAGTTCCAAAAGAAAAAGTAAGGCAGAAGGAAAAGCTCAAAGAAAACTACTCCTGAAGTTCAGAATACTTGAATGCTGGGTATGGTGGAGAAAACCTGTAACATTAGCACAAGAGAGACTGAGACTGGAGGATTGGGAGTTCGAGGCCAGCCAGGACTGTATCATGAAACCCTGTCTTACAACACAAGAACAAAAGCAGATAGAAAAATGATAATGTTTGATCCAGCAGATCAAAAGAGATTATTCAGTGTTACAAAAAATAGTTAGAAATAATAGGGGTTTGAGGGCAGTGCTGGATTTCAGGAAAAAAGATATAAGAAATTATTTCCCCCAAAATATAAGAAGAAAAGTCAAAATAAACTCAGGTAAAAAAAAATAACATCTTCTTATCCAGAATCTGATACATATTTCCAAGGAGAAGATGAAATGATAAAAAGTTTGGGAACTAAAGAAGAGAGATCTTTGAGCAGTAGATTAAACACTTAAGAGTGTAGAATACTCTAACAGAAATGAATATGTTGACTCAAAATATAGAGGTCAGCAGGACCAGAATTAGGTTTTTGAGACCCAAAAAACCCATACACATTTGTACAATGAAGAAGAAAATGAAACCATTTCTTCACTGACTTTAAAAAAAATTACCTATGAAAAAAGTCTTATCAAAATCTTTAATGCTATGTTTATTACAAAAAGGCTTTTTTTTTCTCTATTAAATCATTTTAAGGTTTTTTTGTGTGAGGAGTCTTTTCAACCTTTTTCTACATCAGTGTGCTCTTGTAGGAAGAGCAGGACCATAACCAAACCCTTTGCACTACACCCTGGTACACTCAAGAACAGTGGAGAGAATCATGAAAATGCTAAAGATAGTAGTTTACAAGGTTTGAGAAGATGCATGCAATCAGGAAATCTACAGTGATTGATGAGTTTGACCTGGAAATCTAATGAGTAAGTTAATTAACCACATGAGAGCAGATGATCTTCTCTATGGCAGTACCAGGGAGGAATTCTCTATAGAGTCCGCTTCATCTTCCTGCTATTCCCCAGGATACCTGTGCAGTGAGTATAAACTTCCTTTTGAAGAGACTGAAGGAAATCAAGGATGGAGAGACCTAGTGAGCCTGAGGAGTCCCTGTGTTCTTTGCTCGAGGTGAGTGTGGATGACTCGAATTTGGGCCGTTATCCTTCCCATGCATAAGAGTAATGCATATGTATATATGATGGCACATTTATGATGCCAACTGTTGAGAAATAATGTAGTTCAGACTTGGTTAGAACTCTCACTAGAACTGAATTATAATTCTTGCTCTCCAAACCGCCCCCTCAGTTTTCTTCGTTCACTTACTCATGACTCTCTTGTAAATTTAATCATATTGCACTTGGTGATCTAGTATCAAGTTATTTGACATTGGAAAGTTATTTGCTTTCCAATCCTTTGCTAGGTGCTGTGAGACATAAGAGACATCAACTGCCTGAAAGAAGAACTCACAACCTGTGGAAGGTTATACAAGTAAGTTGATATTGGAGAAGGATAAATGCTGTGATACAGGAACTCTGTCACAATAACACCCAGTATTTGGAAGCCTGTTTATTCCTCTTGTTTCCCTAAGCATTTCAAATACATTTACATAAACTGGTAGGCACAGTTGAGTGCCTAAGAGCCAGCTCTTCCTCTAGGCAAACAAGTCATAGATTTAGATTTCAACTTTACCCTATATTAGTTAAATTGGCTTGACAAGGTTCTGTTTTATCTGGGTCTAACTTTTCTCATCTGTGTAAAGGAGATAATAATCTTCTCATGAGAGCATTATAGGCAAATGAGATTCTGTCATAGGGGTTTAGGATAGTGCCCATGGCAGTAACTTGTATAGTGTCATATTGTCCTGCTATCAATAACTTCAGTCATCCACAAATGAGGTCATATTAATAATTTTTCCATTTCCAAAAGCATACAGATTGAGTAATTCAATGAGTCATAGAGAATTTAAGTGATAATAATTTGTTTCTGATGTACAGACTTTTAACCAGTAATACATATTGCTTCTCTGTAAAGATAGAAGGCAGAGGAGGGAGAAGTGTGATCTACTCCAGTCAGAGACAGTGACACACTCAGGAAGGTGTGGCAATTTCAGAAAACTGATATGAATGAGGTTTCAAGAGATGAATAAAGTTAGAGAATTCTGACAAGGGAGGCAAGAGTCTCTTGTTATTCGGCATGAAACCAGAAAGATTTCTTTGCAGGGCTTTGTAAGTAGAAAGAGCAGGTCCAAAGGATGTACACATACACAGTATGATTTCTGTCTCTTGGCATGTGATATCCAATGTCACCTCAGGATCCTAACAGCAAAAAAGCCATCATGAGGCGTGGCTATTTGATTTTGCACCTGCAGAACCATGTGCCCAAAGCTTATCTTAAAACCCATCACCCTACAATGCTATGTTTTGGCATCAGACAACAGACTGATACAATGCGATAAAATAAGCTAAAGTCTCAATATTTTTAACAAGCTTTCAGGAATTCAATTTAAAAACACTAATTTATATTGATGGGTTAATAAGTATTTTTTTAAAATATGTAAGGTGATGTCTAAAGTTTTAGTAAAATGTGTTAGTAGCAATCTAGAAAAAGAATATATTAAAAATAAAGAAGTTGGTCTGGGAATGTAGCTCTGTGGGATACTGTGGGTCTAGCATGTATGAGGTCAGGAATTCAATCCCAAGCACTGAAGGAAGATAATAAAACAGTTATAAGAAGACAGAAAGTATGAGTTTTGGGGACTCTCTCTATACATATAGATATAATATCTAGTTACTCACATTTAAACCAACTGAACTAGTATTCTGATTGAAAGATAAATACTATCTGGTTTAATTTTTTAAAATATTTTCCATGTTCCTCTAAGGAATGTACTTCAAATATGAGTACAGACATGTGAAAACATTGAACACACTTGTATACATACATTGAACACACCTATATTCATACCAGAATAAAATAAGCTGAAAGCAATAATTATTGAAAACAAAGAAGAATCTAATATATAGTTGCTCCTTCATTAAGGAAACAATAATTTTAAGTTCATATGTGTCTTGGTTTTCTTTCTTTGCTGCATCACAATACCCAACACTCAAAATTAAGGAAGGAGAAAGGCTTATTAGCTCACAGTCTGTGGAAGTTTCAGTCCATAAACAGCTGGCTCCAAGGCATGGTGGAATGGCTCAGGGCAACACTTCAAGGCAGCAGAAGCAAAACAGTAACAGCAAGTGCAAGGAAGCAAACCTCTTTTCCTCCCTCATATTGTACAGAATCCCGCCCCCCCCCCAGATACTCCAGAGGGATGTAACACTTACAAAATCTCCTTGCCCTCCTTTTGCACAGGATGAGTATGTTTACAAAGTAACTACTCTGGCTCTCTACTGAGTCACTTAGTTAAACTTCTAAACTTCTCAAGTTGACATAATGCATCAACCATAACAATGTATTTCAAGCATAAGTTTAAGATTTGTAAGGGAAAAATTAAGAGAATTAAAAGGAACAGGTGAAAAATCTACAGTCATAATTAAGCTTGAAATGCATGTTAACAAACTAGAAAGTGGTTATAAATTTGTATGCTGCATTGTATAGAATTTCACAAGTATATACACAGAATAAAAGTTAATTGAGGTATGTGTTTATGATTCAGGGCATATGCAATACCTGGGAGAAGTTGGGGCAACATGAACTGGAATACACGTCTATAGCATTGCTAGTTGTGGTCCTCATGACCTTTCTTTTGGAATGACTGTGATTTGACTGAAGTTTTCCTTATCAGATATTCCATGTTTCTGGCTTTTCCAAATTCTTAGGATCTCCACTATACTTTTAGTTTGCCTTTTCCACTTAATCCAGGGTTCTTGTACAGGTATATTGCTGTGTCTTCTAAGTCTTCTGAAATCAGAATGGGCGCTTACCTGACTCTTTAACTCCTGTTTTTACATCCTTGTAACATGTGAATGACAACAAGATCTGCTGCCAATTAGAGCAGTAGTCAAGCCTCCTTGAATCATAGCTGCAGAGGGCTTTGAATGTTGGATGGCTGAGCAATGTGACATGAATCCTAATGAACCAATTCTCTGGGTATCCCTGATCAAAAGGCACATTTTTAAAAACTGAAGGAAGGAAAGAAGAAAAGAAAACCATTGAAAAACTTCCATTCAACAGAACTACAAAAACTAAGCTATACTGAAATAAATGTATCCAAAGAAGTGAAAGAGCTCCAAAATCAAAATCACAAAACACTGGAGTTAAAAATTGAAGGACAAAAGTGCAAAGACCTCTCATGAGCATGGATTAGAAGAATATTATTAAAATAAACATATCAGCTGATGTTATCTACAGACTTAATGCAATTCTCATATGATATTGCAACTACCTACGATATTCTGCAAAGCACTACAAAAAAATCTTAACACATATGTGGCATTACCAGTTATTTTAATAAGCAAAACAATTTTGAACAAAAATTATAGAATGGGAGGCATTATAATACCCAGTTTGAAGATACACTGCAGAGCCATCATACCTAAAAGAGTCTGATACTAGCCTAAAAAAAGAATCAAAGACTGATGCAAAGAATAAAGATCCCAGAAATAAACTCATATATCTGTGGCTAACTGATTCTGTACAGAGATGCCCATAAACCCACAATAAAGAGAGGACCTTCTCTTCAATAGTGGTACTTAGAAAACTGTCTATCAATATGTAAAAGACTGAAACTTGAACTTATCTCACACTTTACAAAAATCAACTCAAAATGGATCAAAATCTAAGTTCTTGTAGTGATGTATAAATTCATCCCCATATTCATATTACATAAATATACTGTGAAACTTTTGTCCAAGTATACTTTTGTTTCTTCTCTTTATTCTTTAATTTTTAGAGTAAGTTCTGAATATGAAAATGTAAATATATATATAACATTCCTTTGTTTTTTATTGCTATCTACTTATTACAGACTCTACATATTAAATAAGTGCTCCCTCTCATTGATACATACCACAGCTTTCTTGTGTAGCTTCTATTTTTTCCCTTCTTATTCCAGGGCTTTCTATCTGATCCTTTAGTTTATTTATCTATTCATGCTCTTATAATGGATAGTCATAGCTATGTGATACATTTCAGTATCTAAACTTTGCTCAGTATTTAAAAGACAAATTTCCAAGGGCATATCCAGACAGTGACTTTGTTATTTGACTTCTAAATTAGTTTTCATAATCACTTATTTTATCAGATGCATGTAAGTTTCACTGAGTTTACTTCTCAAAGACAATATGTTTATTAGATTAGAAAAATAATGGTTAATGGTGATAAATCTCTCCACACAGAAAATAATTCAACTTGTGTTGTTAAATAAATGTGGTTATAAAGCTGCTGGAGCTAGTTTCTCATGATAGAGATGTGAAAAGAAAACTATACACTTAAAAAATGACTAAAAGAAGCTATACACAAGAAACAAAACAAAGATCACCTTTTGCTTTTATGATAAGTGAAAATTACTAAGAATTCAGTAGAATCAGTAGTAAAATTTGTACAAAACGCTGTGCCTATTCTTGCAAAGTAAAATTTGACATTTGACACTTTCCTTTTTTTTTAAATTGGCATAGTTTTCAGCTCCAAAATTTTAATGGAAATCACATATAGTTATTAATTTACTCACCATACTCACATTGTCAGAAAATAGCCTTTTTCTCACTTCTTTTTTTTTTCCCATAATATTAGGGGCCTATCAAAGCTGCTTTTTTGGACAGCAATCTCTCAACTCTATACCTAGATGGAGAGAGACTGGTTCAATGAAAATGGTGATGAGACAGGGAGTAACAATGTTCCACAGACTCTCTAAACACTCCGTGGAGCAATTACCATATTTTTTGACCTGATGATCTAATAAAAAGAAAGTGTGAAATATAATCTTCTTTGAGTTGTACCTATAAGGGAAGAGACTGCTTTGCATTATCAGGAGATGAAACCTCACGGGAGCTCCCTTTTCCTTCACAATTCTTCCTTACAAAGTAACAACTCTGGCGCTCTACTGAGAGCACAGCAACTTTTCCCAAGATATTGAAAGAACAAAATGCAGTGACCCAGGGAATGTGAAAGAAAGCCGTACTGCATTTGGCAGAGCTGAGCTTAGAGTCTGTGAGAATTGGGGACAAAGTGTTAATTTTCTATATTCATTAGTTGAATGTCAAAGATTCAATCAATGAAAACTTATGGAGATTTGAATTTTAATATTGGACTTGGATTTATGAGAAAGTTCCACCTTTGGAGCTCTTGCCTCCATAAAATTTAACTTCAAATAATAGCTAGCTATTAATATTTTATTGGACTTGGTAGATGTGAATGCTTATACTTTTCTGCATGTCTTTCCTGTAGATTTTTAAGTTTCAATTGTATTTTCAAGCATGATTCTAATCCATTCATTTTAAGAAGTTAGTTTGAAGTGCCTAATGCTATTAAGGTTTGTGAAAGATAGACTAGTCCTGTGCTAATGTAACCTCACAATCAAGTACAGAAAGACAAATAATGAATTGTGAGGAAATATAGTAAGGGTTGTGGGAGAGGCCTTTTGGAGAACACATTGTTAAGGACAAACCTAGATAACTGCATGTGTCCTTGAATGTGGATAGGGAGAGAGAGAAAGTAGAAGTATCAGTCAGAGGTGCTCTGTGGGAGACAGTGGCTGAGCTGAGACTTGAAGAAACATTTTATGCTTTGATTTTGTGACTTGAGCAACTGCTTGTAAGATAATATGTGATTTGTAAAATAGTGATTTCTTACTGGGTTTTTTTTTTTTAGGTTCTGTATTGTTTCTATCCTTTTTTTCTGTTTTACTTTTTTTCTCTAAATAAAAAACCTGGAGAAAAAAAAAGAAAAGAAAAGAAAAAAAGAAAATCAGGGAGATATTCTGATAAAGAAGAGTTTGTGAAAGCTTTCCAGGAAGAGGGCTAACATTCACAAAGGCAATGATCTAGGATACATTATTGTGATCTCTGAAAATTGCCACTGTCTAGTTTGAAAGGATGACAGAAAGGGCACATTAGATATATTGAAATAAACTTCAGTATACACACTCGTGTTGGAGCTGGAGATTTGTAAAAAACAAAAACAAAAACAAAAAACTAGTAAAATATGGGAAAGTGTGTGTTTAGCACAGACAGTGTGGAAGGATATGACTTTAAGGACCAAATCTTGAAATACAGACTTATCTGCATATCAAGAAGACAAGTCCTAACACATTAAATCAGAATACAATGATATAAAACTAAAAAAATATTAGAGGAAAATTCTCATAGTAAGACACCAAATTCAACAGTAGTTTCATGACACTTGAAATCCTTGAAGTTTTAGTAATCAGAAATTTATGAAGTTGAAATGTGACCATAGCAAAAGACTATCACTTCCATTGTTTTAAAATTATTATTTCATGATTTTTCTATGACATAGAAGAAAGATTCACAGCAAATGCCTGAGAAGCACACAAGATCTAAAGATAAGGCTAATATTCTTTTAGGAGGCTGGACTCTGAAGAAAATAGCTAAGATGGTAAGCATTAATAATAGGCCATTTTATATACTAATTCATTTAATTATCACAACCCTTCAGATATATTTTAATCATAGGAGATGATGCTGAAGCTTGGTGAGATTATGTAACTTGTCTGTCATCCAATTAGTAATAGACAGAATGAGAATTTAGCCTCAGTCCATTTGATGTGAACACTTACTATTAATCATTATGCTATGCTGTCTCCTAAATCAAAGAAAGATTAGCGATGCAGGCAAGTTATTGCTTATTTTAAACTTTGGAAATGTCAAAGCACAAAATACCAGCTAAGTAAATGATATTGCAGTTTTGATGTCTCTCTGCAACTTGGGCCTTCCCTCTCACTCATTCACAGGTAGTTCTGCGTGGGATATGGATAGTGGAAATGTATCAGCAGTGACTGAATTTGTCTTCACTGGGTTCCCTCATCTCCAAGATGGTGGCCTTCTCTACTTTTTCCCATTACTTTTCATCTACATCTTTATAGTGATTGGAAACCTGATGATCTTCTTTGCTGTAAGGTGGGACACCCATCTTCATACTCCCATGTATAAATTCATCAGTATCTTCTCATTTCTGGAGATGTGGTACACCACAGCCACCATCCCGAAGATGCTCTCCAATCTTGTCAGTGAAAGAAAGAGCATCTCCTTCATTGGATGCCTTTTGCAGATGTATTTCTTCCATTCCCTTGGGAATACAGAAGGGACCTTACTGACTGCAATGGCAGTTGACAGGTATGTTGCCATTTGCAACCCACTCCGCTACCCAACCATAATGACGCCCCAACTATGTGCTCGACTCTGTGTAGGATCTTGCATCTTTGGTTTTCTCATCCTTCTGCCTGAGATTCTATGGATTTCTACACTACCTTTCTGTGGTCCCAAGCAAATCCATCAGATCTTCTGTGATTTTACTCCTGTGTTGAATTTAGCCTGTGCAGATGCTTCTATGGTTCTAGTGCAAGATGTGATTCATGCACTTGCCATTCTAGTAACAAGTTCGATTATTTCTGTTTCATACATTAGAATTATTATTGTTATCCTGAGCATCTCTTCAGTGGAAGGCCGCAAAAAGGCTTTCTCCACATGTGCTGCCCACATTGCAGTCTTTCTGTTGTTTTTTGGCAGTGTGGACCTCATGTATCTTCGCTTCTCTACTACTTATCCACCGTTCTGGGACAACACCATTGCTCTGACATTCTCTGTGTTTGCACCATTTTTCAATCCTATTATTTACAGCCTGAGAAACAAGGATATGAAAGATGCAATTAACAGACTCTTTTGCTCTCAAAAGGTATTTAGTGCCTGTGATAGATAATTTAGATTCATGTTCTCTTTACCCTAATGAAATCTCTTCTTGAAATATTGATTCCACAAAGGAGTGTACAACTAGTCCAACTTTCCTATCCAATGAGTTGATGAATGGGTTCACGAATAAATTCTTGTGATGATTTCAAGTGGTTACAAAATAAAAACTTTGCCTTAATTTCTAGGGTCAGTGAAATACTTTGTTTCTAATTTTGATTTTAATTTATTTAATTAAAAATGGTTAGTCATGTAAATATTAGTAACACTCCATAGATATTAAATTTAATAATTAATCTAATTCCCATCTTTGATGTCTAAGTTACTTCACAATATTCTAAGTGTTTATAAAAGAAATCATGTGCTAGAGTTGGTATACATGCTAACTCCAATATATTAAGGTGGCTGATCTAAGGCTTTTCAGTATATTACATGATATTAAAAGGAAACAAAACTCCTTATAGTCAGACCATACATAGACTTTATCCTACTGCCTTTGCTTTCTTTCCAGTCTCCTGGTTTTATTTATACACATGTTCTGGTGTGGTCTAGATTTAATACTTCACCAACAAGACATCACAGGCTGTATTTGATATTATTTTAATAACTATAAAATGACAAATGAATAAGTCTTATTTTTACCTTTGGAACTTCAATGCAAGAGTTAAGAGTTTTAGTGCATATATTTAAATCTATAGTCATTTAAACTTATTAACTGCTAAATCCACCAATGAAAAAGTATTTTGTCTCTTTTCTCCTACATTGCAGGAATAAAATATATAATATTATAGTATATATATACTGTATTCCTAAAAACTCAAAATTATATGTGAAAATTCCTTTGTGTACCACACAGCATTTATATACACTATCATAATTATAGTGGCACATTTAAATGATTGGATACACAAATTCTCTTTTTGAAACAGTATTGTTTTATATCTGTCATTATTTTTTGTTTTGGTTTTGGTTTTGGTTTCTGTTTTTTGAGACAGGGTCTTGCTATCATTCTAACTGAACTTGAACTCGTGGAAATTCTCCTGCTTTAGGCTTCCCAGATCTAGAATTCCAGGTGTGGGTCACTATCATTCTTATACATGTGGCAATAATCATGTTCTTGCATAAAGTTCTTTCCATTAAAAATATTTAATGAGAGGCAGCTTCCAGCATGCTGCTTTGGTAAGTGGCTGTGGCCTGGCAAGCTGTGGCTGCCCCAAGGCGAGAACCATATCAGCATTTCCTGAGATCCACGACGTGCCTTGTTGGACCTTGGGGTGCTGGGAAAATGGGCAGTCAGTTCACCCCTCTGGTGGGTGGCTGTAAGCCTACCAGGGCGCAGGCTAAGAATCAAACATCCATCCCCTCCCCTTCCCACTAGCAAGTGAAAGCCGGAGATCTGAGCATGTCTTGCGAGTTTGCCTATATGCGATAGAGCAAATAAGGGGGATTTTCTTCTGCCATCTCTTTGAGGGCAAATATTTTTATCTCTGTTTTGCTCTGTTTTGATCAATGGTATTGCTCTATTCAATATTCTGTTCTTGTAATTCCGGTATTTCCTTCGATATTGTTCTGCCTGATTGAAGGAACAACTTTTGTGAAGAAAACCAGATGTACTATTGTGCCTATTGCTGCTGTCCCGGTGGCCTGCTGTGAGGTTCTGTGCCTATTTCACTGCACTGACTCAGTTGGCTACGTCCTGTCTCGTTCTGTATTTTACTACCTTCAAAATAAAATAAATAAATAAGATAAAAAATAATAATAAATAAGAAAACATTTAAAAAAGTAAATAACAACAACAAAACAGATCAGCAAGGTAATGAACAACTTGAAACATGATATAACTAATCAGATAATGGACTTAAAAAGCAAACAGAGGAAAAGTAGGTGCTCTAAAGGATATAACTGCATGTATATTTAAGGGTGTAGGATTGATAATTATGTTGCTAAGTTTTTGTTGGATCAGAGAATGTAGCTGTTTGCAGCCTCACTGTTTGAATGTAGGCTTTGTGTGCTTTGATTTTGTAATTTGAACAACTACATCCAGGAAGACAATATGTGACGTATCAACTAGTGATTTCTTACTGTTCATTTTTTTTGAAATTCTGTATTGTTTCTACCCTTTTTCTGTTTTGCTTTATTTTTCCCCTCTCTTTAAATAAAATTAAAAAAAGAAAAATATTTAATGATAAAATTGATTTATTAAAGAAAACTGTGCAAATATGTTTATAGCTCTTATAAAATACAACTTTTAGAAATAGTTGTACAAAGATTGCATTGACATAATACTTTCTGTACAATTTCAACTACACAGAAACTGATACACATATTAAATAATAAGCTGTGGAGCAGCAGTGCTGGGCAGTGGAGTGCAAGTCCCCACTCTGCACTACCTCTATTGCCCTGGGATGGCAGAGCTGTTTAAGCAGATATCCCGAGGAATAGATGCCTTCTAGGAAACCCTTTGTATTAGTGGTAAGGCTATTTAACATCAGAAATCTAAAAGCATCAACACAGAAAACAAAATAAAACACAAAATAGAAAATGACAAGACCAGAAAGTAAAATGCAATTCCAAATACTCAGTGACTCCAGGACAGATCCAGAACACGAAGAGAGAGAGGAAAGCAGAAGCCAACATGTGGAACTCTCTGAAATGTTAGCAGCAGAAGCGAAAAAATGAATACAATGGGCCATGGAAAAAATGATCTCTGAAACACACACACACACACACAGACTTTAAAAATAAGACAGAGATAAACAAATAAAGGACTTAGTAAAATGAAGGAAACCATGAATGCCAAACATGGATAGGAAACTCAATCAATGAAAAAGATCCAAGCAGAAATGCAGGACATTAGAAACTTCAATAAAAGTACACACAGCAGAATAAATGAAGGTAAGGATAGACTATCAGATCTAGAAGACAAGAATGCAACTAGTGACCAGGAAAAGAAAGATATCTTAAAAATCACAAGACTTAAAAAGTTGATCCAAGGGCTAAAGGATGAAGCAAGGAATAACAACATGACATTGACTGGAACAAGTGATAAAACTGGAAAATGTAAAAACCATTGACAACCTTTTCATGGAAATAATGGCAGAAAACTTCCCAAACATGGATAAAGAATTTGACATACAGATAAGTGAAGCAAATGGAACTCCAAGTAGCCATAAACAAACTAAATCTACACCAAGAAATATAATAATCAAGATTCTGGAAATTCAGCACAAGAAAAAATATTAAATATAGCTAGAGAAAATGAACATGTCACCTATAAAGGAAAGCCCATCAGAATTGCAGCAGACTTCTCAACACAAACCCAAAATCAAAGAGGAGGAATGAAGTATTGCAGTTTTAAAGGAAAAAAATCTTCAGCCTAGATTGATATACTCTACAAAACTATCTTTCAAAATTGTTGGATAAATAAGATACATAACCAAGAAAAACTGAAGAAATTTATAAACATCAAATGAGCTTGAAAAATGCTCTGAAAGATGTATTTTCTAATCTAGAGATAATGAAGACCACATACTCAAGAAAACCAAAAGAAAGAAGCCACAAGGCAGGGCAAGCAATTACACAGAGAAGAAAAAGAACAAACAACAGGGAAACAACATGAAAAAGAAAAGTCAAGGCATATCAGTTATAGCCATCAATGTAAGTGGTCTCAGCTTATCAATCAAGAGAAAGAGACTGGCAGAATGAATAAAGAAGCAAGATTCAACTAAGGCATTTCTGCCACTGTTCCTAAAATCCTGGCATTTTTTTTTTCTCTCTCTAGAATGTCCTTCAGTATTCTCTGTAGGTTTGGATTGGTGGTCACAAACTCCCCCAGTTCCTCTTTGTCATGGAAGCATCTTGTTTCTCCATCAACTTCTAGTGACAGTTTTGCAGGGTACATCAATCTGGGCTGGAGGTTATTTTCTTTCAGGGGTTGGAATACTTAGCTCCAAGCTCTTCTTGATGTGATGGTCTGTGTTGAGAAGTCAGCCATAATCCTGATGGGCTTACCTTTGTAGGTACTCTGTTTCTTTTCTCTGATGGCTTTTTATTCTGTTTTTATATTGAATTTCAGGCATCTTGATTATTATATGTCTGGGTGTAGCTCTGTTTTGGTTATAGGTGGCTGGAGTTCTGTATGCCTCACACAACTGAAGATCATTTTCTTTTCCCATGCTTGGGAAGTTTTCCTTAATTATTTCCATGAATAGCCTTTGTAATTTGCCTGTATGTATTCCTGCTTCTCCGTTCATGTTTCTTATTCTTAAATTGTAGATTCTCTTGTCATTTTCTAGCCTTTGTATTGTTACTGCCTGTTTCTTTGTTATTTTTAAAAGATCTTTCCTTTCATGATCACACACTGCCAACTTGTCTTCAAGTTTTGATAGTCTATCCTTAGTTTCTTTTAAGGAGTTTTGCCAGCTTTCAATGGAGTTTTTAATTTCCTGGTAGTCTCTTTGAATCTGCTTCACGTATTCTATATTTTCTTTATATTCTTTATCGAATGTTTCTCTCCTTTTTTTGTGCTCTTTCCTTCTTCCATCTGTATCATCCTGAGAGATGCTTCCTGAGAGCATTTCTTTTATTACTCTACTCATATCCTGCTTTACCTGATTTAATATTTCAGTTTTGAGCTTGTCTACAAGGTTCTGAAGATAACTCTTAATGTCAATTGAAGCCATATCTGATGTTGTGTGTTTGCCACCCTCAGTCTCCCTTGTTTCTCCTTCTCCTGGATCAGTACCCTCAGGGTTCTGGGCTGGGGTTCTCCTCCTGCCTCTCTCTCCTGTTATGGCCCTGGCTTCCTCCACATAGGTTACAGTGTAGGTCTCAACCCCCTTCCCTGTTGGCCACGTTTCCTCCAAAACACGCTGGTGAGGGAACTCCACCCTCTCCTGACTGCTCTTGTCACTGAGGTGTAAGCAGCATTTGCCTATGCCTGCCCCTCTCCACCGGGCCAACCAAACTTCAGGTGCCTTCACCCAGTTAGTGTTTGCTAGGTGCAGGGAATGGATTTGGATGGCTCATTGGGTCCCGGCCAGGGGTGTGGCCCAGTTCAAGCAAATCCCACAAATCTTCTCTGGGGAGGGAGCAACCAACTGAAGTCACTTTGCTCCCAGTTCAGGCTCCTCCTGCCCGATTCCAACATGTCACCCATCTAGTCGCGCCCTTCCTATGGTAGGGGGGTCTCATTCCCAGCACTGACCATGGATCAATGGAGGTCCCTTCGCCAGCTCCACTCTCCAATGGGCTCACCAACCCCCGACTCCAGTGCTGCTGTGCTTCCTGTGGGTGGTGGCGGGAACGAGTTTGGGCGGCTCTGCCTGCTGGTGTGGATTCAAACGGGCATAAACTTGGCGGGTCACCATGAAAACGCTGTGTCCCATAATTTTTAGCTGTTTCAGTTGTAGTCCCAAAGTATTTGATGAGCTTTTTTACGTTTTAATTTCTTCCTGTGTCAAGAGGATCCATCTCCCTCTGTTGGGGTCTCTCCAGGGTGTTTTATTCTGGCGTATGAGTTGTTTCTCCTGGGAGGCTTTGTATTTTGTTGCTCACTGATTAGCCATCTTGTCTTCTCCTGAAAATTTAGATTTTTAAAATTACTTCTAATCATAATCAAGTTCACAGTGAAACTCTTTGTATAAATTTGAAACCTGGAGTTTTGTTGTGAGATTAATTCTGAGAAGCAATATTCTGTTATACAATAGGTTCCAGGATTTAAAAATTGAATAAATTCAAATCACTTTCTAAATATTGTTAAATGCAAACAAACACCCAGAAACCTTAAGATCCCCTACTTCAGGACCTCAACACATATAGTGTCTGTGATTCATTTTATTTTAGCCAATTGTAACGGATTTTGCTGTTGTTGTTGCTGCCAATTTTTCTGCTGAGTCTAAAAATTAATTTATTAAAGATAACTACATCTTTCATTATAGTATTGGAAAATATAAAACCATTAAATATATATATGTGGTATATTATGATTTATAGAAATATTGAACTTTTTGAATGAATCTATAATGACTACAGCTAATAAATTTTCTAAATATGCATTTATATACTAAATGAAGGTTATTGTTATTGAATTTTGTAATTTATTGTAATAGAATTCAATGTAACCATGGGATTTCAACTAAATTTTCTAGAAAGATAAATAAGGTATTTTATAGTAACATAAAAATGCAGTATTTAAAATCATATTTAATTCTCAGAATCATCTTTTGAAGTCAAATTTAATTTTCAGGGTAATAAGGTATAGGGCAGATATTCTTGGCTCACTTGTTTAATTCAAAACCCATTAATCCTTGCCCATCTCTGTTGATGGGTTGTTATCATTGTGATATAGGCAAGAATATTCAATTTGTTATTTTCTACAGAGGAACTAGAACACTTTAAGGAAAAACCATATTCCATATCACAAAGTTTTATGGTTTGTGTCTAGATGTCCCCACAGTGTTCATGCAGTCATAGGGCTTTTTCAGAGGGGGATGAATCTAGAGTGTGTAATTCTGGGATTAAGGGCATGTTACTAATAAATCAGCCCACTAATTGGTTTTGCACTGTCTGGATAGGATTAATGGTGTGGATGTTATACCCACTTTAGGGTGGATAGCCTACATATAATATAAGGGACAGAAAAAGCCTTGTCTCTTCCCTTGTTCCTTTTGCCACTTTAGTGGCCATGAACTGTTCTCTGTGATGGCCCTCTGCTAAACTACCCTGCCTTGGAGCCAGCCATTGTTGGCTGAAACTTCTACAAACTGTGAGCTAAATAAACCTTTTTTCTTTTAAGTTTAGATGTTGGATATTTTGTCTCAGCAGTTAGAAAAATGATCTAAGACAGAAAGCAATTATGTATGAAAATTTAGAGTAGAATTGAAACAATCCCAATAAGAATAGCAGACAGCATTTGTAATTTGTTTCAGTTTTGGGAGAGTTCCCTATCTATCATTTCTCTCTCTAAAGGAGACTAACCTCTACTCAAGATGGGGGGGGTATTAATATTATTAGCTAAACTATCAGCCCCAAACTTCCATATAAAATGAATAGACAAAACCCACCAAACAGGTTTTGTCTGTCTTTCTTTCTTTCTTTTTTCATTTATTACTACAGTTTTTATTTTTATTAGTACATATTTGCAGTACATATTGGTTACATCCCTTGTAGAGCAAGTAAATGTACACAACACATCTTAATTCTTTATTCATTCATTCCTCTCTTTCCTCCATCTCTTGATCCCCTTCCCATTTGAGACAGATTTATGTCCCTACTTCCTATTATCTTTTATTTTGTTCTTCATTTATACTTTGGGTTATCCATATAAAAGAAACCACGTGATATTTAAGTTTGTGTGTCTGATTTAGTTCGCTTATTAATATCGTCAGAAGGTATGCTGTAGTCAGAGTTTGCAAGGAAAACAATTTAATACAACACACATAATTTATAGAATTATTTTATTATAGTCATAAAGATATACAAAATAAGTGCAGAAAATACAAAAAAAATACAAATACAAAAAAAAATATATAAATACAAAAAAAGTGCAGAAAATCTGTCCACACACTAAAAGCCCAAAGAATCCAAACTGAGGGCCTAGATCCCACTGCAATGTCCTGCATGAGTCAGCTGGAAACCTAGAACCCATAACAATGTCTCATGCAAGTCTGTTTCACAGATCTGCTCTGGGAAGTACCAGAGGTCGGTGCTGGAAGCTAGGAAGTCTATGCCAGTAGGCCGAGGGATCTGCACTGGAGCCAGGAAGCAATGCTCAAAGTAATGTTTAGAGCTCCTCTGAAAAGTACCACTAAAAGTACTCAGTGACAACAAGGTCATAATGGAAGCTCCTCCAATTATGAGAAGAGCTGAGTTCATTTCAAGAAGTTGAGTGCAACCAGCTTCTCCAGGAGACTGAACAGCACACTATCTCTCCCCCCAGGCCAGGAAGTGATGCTCAAAGTAAGGACCAGAGGTCTCCCTTGAGAGCATTTATAAACCCCTCTATTTGCTTTTCTTTTCTCTGCATTTTTTTTTTAATTTTGAGACAGCCTCAAACCCTAGTATTGAAAACTTCACTTATTTTATGGCCTATAGGTTATAGTTTAGATGTCTACTTAACAGTTAGTTAGACCTCAAAAAGCAAATGAATTTTGGCCAAATCCCCCCAAAGCCTCCTCCTGTCCCTTAATTGGTGGAAAAAAAAAAACTATAGAAAGGGAAACAGTTTATCTAAGCATCAGACTGCCTGGTATTTACACTCAGTGTCAGTTAATCAGATGTGGTAAGAGGGTCTTGAAACATTCCAAAGCAATGATATTGTTGCAAAAGGTAGTATCCATGGTAACTCCCAATCTTGTGAATTCATCCCTGGGAATATAAAAGAAAAAGAACAAAGGAATTGTGACAGCCAGCCAATAGCCAGGAGTTTCAGTGGCAAAAGCTGACTGACCACTGCAGTTTGAAGTAAACCTCACTTGTTTCTGGAACTCAGTGTCCTGTGGGTAAATTTCTCAGGAATGCCAAAACACTCCAGAGTGAACTGCAACCATTCTGAGTAACAACAAGCTCTTCTGATGATGAGGACAGCCAAGTTCTTATCAGGAAAGAAGCTTGACAAGCTCCTTCAGGATAACCAATAGCAACAGGAGAACCAACAACACCACTCCTTCCTCTCCAGGTCTCCTTTTTATGTTGGCAACAATCCTCAGGTGAGCCCTCCACACTGCACACCACACTAACTCAGTTCATCTGGGTGTTACGAGTTGACCACCAGTTGTCAATCCACCACAAGGTGTAATCATTTTCCCACAAATGACTCAAGTTTTTCTGATGGGTGAATAGTACTCCATTATATGTAAATAGCACATGTTCTTCACCCATTCTTCTGTTGATACACATCTAGGCTGCTTCCAAGATTTAGCTATATGAATTGTGCTGCTGCAACATGGGTGTGCGTCTTTTACTGTTATATGATATTTTTTAACTTGTGAGAACTTTTAAATTAAGTTAAATGGGCCAGAAAAGAGCAGGATGTAAGCCCAGCTTACTTCTTTCATTGCTCCATTGACTTTTCTCCTTTATTTTATCCCTCAATTTTGACTCAGATTTTTTAGCATTTTGATTCATTAATCAAATACCACTGAAAGGCAGTGATATTTCTTAAAAATCAAAAAATGTACTTTTGTTTTAATGCCTAGAGTTCTCAAGTTGTCTCATTTGTACTGGATTGGGATTCTTTGGGGCTGGGAATCTCCTAATTAATAACCTGAGCTGTTTTCTCTAATTGGAGTCATGATAGTTATTATTGTTTTTCTACTTACAGTCATCTAGAATTCCCAAGAGAGTCTATCTTCTATTTCAAACATTCTAGTTATGTTCAAGCAAAAATACACATGTAGAGGGAAATGAGGAAGAAGAGAGGGGATATACAAGGAGGAAGAGCTGTATGTCACCGACTGATGAGAAAATTCAGTTAAACTAAAAGACTCAGGGTAGAAACAACAAAAAAGCAAAGGAAGTTGGTCCTTCTCTTGTGATTCTAAATACCATTCAGAGAAGGAGTCTTCATCCATATTGCTTAATCTCAACAGCAGCAAGGTCAGTGAGTTGACTAATATGGGGGCATGGGAGAAATGCAGAGAAAGAACACATCTGCATAGGCCTACAGATATTGTGACTACTTGTTAGTAAGTTTTTCATCAAGAAAGAGGCAGAAAAGTGTTACAGGGCAGTTTGTTTATTTGGGTACTCAGAAATAAACTTATGACACATCCTGAGACTACATGCATAGTCTTTATTTTATCTTGATTTTGAGACAAGGTCTCACTAAGTCATTAGGTTTCCCAGGCTGGACTCAAACTTATGATCTTCTTGCCCCAGGCTCCAGAAAGCTGAAATAGTAAGTATGTGCCATCATGCCAAGCTCAGGGCAGATTTTAACTACTTTCCTCAGAAATGGGTGAGTTGTACATACATCCAATATCAAAGAATTGCTTTAAACATACAAATGAACATTGTGATTAATTTCTGAGACATTTTAGAAAGACATGTTTAAGGAATTAGCTGAGATTTCTAGTTGACTATTGTGCAGTTAAAGCCACCGATATTTACCCTATACTCATTATATTCAGTTCTGGATACAAATAAAATAGGGTTCAAAGAAAAAAGTCAAAGAGTTTTCTTTTTTTGTTTAGCTCTTTTATGTCCTTTCTTTAACTTAGATACTTCTGTTTAGGAGACTAAAAAATTAGACTTGCCTCTGCTCAGAAGGTAGATTCTTGAACTACTACCTGGTTTAGTTTTTAGAATCTTCTTGTAAGGGTTGTAGGTATTAGATGTGTTGGCGACTTTGGAGACATCAACATTTATGGAAGAGATCAGGTAAGTGTGGAAAGACTAAAGAAAGCTTAAAGGAATATTTTAGAAAGAATAAATATATATGTATAAGTATAGCTACAGACCTCTACATACAGTCATCTCCCTATCAATATAAAGAGTGAGCTTTGATGTGTGTTCTTCACTTGTTAAAACTACTGGAGGATGCACATTACTGTAGAACTTGGTAAGAAAGCAAAGATGCAACAATTGCAATGGAGATGAGAAGTGGCAATTTCAGGAAAGAAAAAGATTGGTCTTAGGGAAGTTTAGAAACGAGAAGATATTTAAATGATACTTGTGGAATTATATGTTTTGCTAAGCTGAATTGGAAGGTAACAAGTTGCCATGACAACAGAAGAGAAATTGACTTTGTTTTCTACAGAAACAAAAAATTTAGTATAGTAGCAAAGAAAAATGAAAACTTGCAATTGTATGTGAATAGAAGTTAGCAATTTGATGGGAAAAATAATGTAGTTATAAAGCAAATATATAAGATAAAAAATGTTACTGATATAGTAAAAAGAAATGTTAAACAGAGGTTGATTAATTTGGGAACTGAAGAAACTATGTATCACACATAAAGCTTTATATAAGTATATGGATATTTATAGCTAAATATATGTATAAAGTTGATGTCTAGATGCAGAGAGATAATATGAATAAAAACTATTAATAAAGTACCCTTTCTTAAGGCATATACAAAGTATACAAAGCAATAAATTAATTTTTTAATTTTCTGATTTAGTGATTAGGAAAGAATGACCCTATGTAATTTGAGATTGAGCCTTTGTAAAAGAAAGGATAGTTTAAGAAAAAGAATTATAAGAAAGTAAAACTTAATGCAGGTCTACCAGGGGACTTGCATGAGAAAACTACTACTCTGGAGTGACCAACCTTTAGAGAATGGAGCTTTAAGTAAAGTTGTAAGTAGAGACCCTTGGAAGTGCATTACAAGAGTGCAAGCATTCCTATGCATCGAAATAGAATGAAGTCAGTGGATGTAATGCGCACCCTCTGGAAGAATTAACAAGTGAAGATCACATGTCAAATAAAACATCTAGTTGATATAGCAGGAAAAAGTAAGTTAAACCAATCTTGCTATGGTCTTCCTATGACTTTCCCTTTGAAACTGTGTCCAAACAACCTCTTCTCATAAGGACACCACTCATGTTGGAATAAGAGCCACCCTAATGCCCTTATTTTAATCTAATCACATCATTGAAAGCTAAATCTAAATACAATCACATTTTGAGACACTAACATTTGATTTAATTGAGCCCATTGTTAATGGTAATAGAAAGTCTGGGTCAAGTGAGAGAATACTGTAGGAAACACGAGGCTAAGGAGATGTAGTTAATTCTTTCCAGACAAGGAATTCTGGAGTCATGGCAATGACTAAGGAGATTAGAAGTCCACAACTTGAATAAATGGGAACCTGAAATGGATAATTCTTCTGTGTAGAAGGAAATACAAAATGAAGAGATAAAAATGAAGAAAAAAATGTTGGGTTATTTTTATGCTTAGCTGGTAAAAAGTGGAATAGCCATTGAGAGAAAGCAGACTAGTGTGAAGTCACATAGGCAAAGGAAGGAGAGACTTTTGAAGACAGGATGATTGATCTTTTGAGGTTAGTGGCAATTTACATAGAAAATGGGGGTAGGCAATTTATTTAAAAGATTAAGGGTAAGAAACAGAGACTAAACACATTACACATTAGGAAAATGCTGATGAAAAACTTAGGTGAGGGCTGGAGACTTAGCTCAGTGGCTTAAGCACTTGCCTTAGGGCAAGCGTGAGTTTGTGAGTTCGATCCCCGATACAAAAACAAAAACAAACAAACAAAAAAACCTTAGCTGAATAGAGATGCACCTGTCAAGATTAGACAATATGAATATGTGAGAAGAGAGAAATCAATATAAGTTGTTAGAATGATATCCTATAATGTGTGGTGTTTAAATTGTGTTACACAGAACTCTACTGTTCTACTCTTATACTGAACTACTCAGTACAATTCTTCTAGTTCAGTCCTGCATTTGTAACTTGCTAAATTCCTTTCCCATGAATTTCTTCATTTGATCAAATGTTACTGGTACAAATCACCTTTAAGATATAGAAGATGCAGAAAGGATGGAAAGAGGTACAACTGTACATCTTTTAAGAGAATATTTAAAAACATAAGCATTTCTTTCTTACTCCTCTAAATACTATCTGAATCTTGTTAGTAATATGCTAACACATGGTGAAATTACACACAGGAAAAAGGAGGAGGAAGATGGATGGAATTCCTCAGTGACTGCCTTATTTTTATCTTTTTGTCTTTTTTTTTTTTTTAAATTGGTACCAGGGATCGAACTCACGACCACGCGCTTGCAAGGCAGGCACTTATGCCACTGAGCTAAATCCCCAGCCCCCTTATCTTTATCTTGAAATTAATCAAATCATATTCTAAGAATCAGATGAACTGGCAGTTTAAGGAAAGAAATTTGAAAAAGTTACAGGGAGATTGTTAAAATCAGTAAGATTTGAGTATAGGAAATTTAGCCACCTTAATAGTTTACTATTACTTCAGTTTCTTACACAATAGTTTCAAAACATCATCTTCTGATTAGCAGGATCAACACTGACTGCAAATACTAGGGCTCTGTCATAGACCTACTGAAATAAAGACTTTCAGTATGAATATTTGCATTCTAAGTTTTAACAAGCCTCCAACTAATTACGATGGTACTACTTGGTTGTCACTGGTTCAAAATATTGATTGTGTTTTCAGACAGTATCTTTTAACGTACCACAAATTTAGTTGCAATCATACAATAAGGACTACTTTATTTTTCATTCTTCTTCCTCTACATCTTCAGTACAGGGATATACCCAGGGGCTGGCTTTTGGTAAATGGATTTTCTTTCAAACCAACAGTTGATGTGTTCTAGAAGGCTTAAGTTCATTAGGAGTTGAAATCCCAGCTTCCCACTTACAGATGGACAGCTCCAATTGGAGCACTGCTCAGGAGTTTATCTTCTCTGCTTTCCCCTCTTCCTGGGGAGATTCTGTCATCTGCTTCATTCCACTGCTCTTCATCTACACTTTCATTATTTTTGGAAATTTGGTTATCATCACAGTGGTGAAGCTGAATATTCATCTTCACACTCCCATGTACCTCTTCATCAGTGTCCTTTCTTTCCTGGAAATTTGGTACACCACAGCCACCATCCCAAAGATGCTCTCTAGCCTGCTCAGTGAGAGGAGGAGCATTTCCTTAAATGGCTGTCTCCTGCAGATGTACTTCTTCCATTCCACAGGCATCAGTGAAGTTTGTCTTCTGACAGCCATGGCCTTCGATCGCTACCTGGCCATCTGCAGCCCTCTTCATTATCCCACCATCATGACCTCTAAGCTCTGTGCCCAACTGACTTTAGGTTGCTGTCTTTGTGGCTTTGTCACGCCCTTGCCTGAGATTGCCTGGATCTCCACACTGCCTTTTTGTGGTTCTAATCACCTGGAGCATATCTTCTGTGACTTCCTCCCAGTGCTGCGTCTGGCCTGCACAGACACACAGGCCATCACTATGATTCAGGTAGTGGATGTTGTCCATGCAGTGGAGATTATTACCGCGGTGATGCTCATTTTCATGTCCTATGTTGGTATTGTGGCTGTGATCCTTCGCATTCATTCAGCTGAAGGCCGCCATAAAGCGTTTTCCACATGCATCTCTCACCTCACAGTTTTTGTGTTCTTCTTTGGCAGCGTGGCTCTCATGTACTTACGCTTCTCCGCCACATACTCTTTATTCTGGGATACGGTCATTGCCCTGGCCTTTGCAATTCTGTCCCCCTTTTTCAATCCTATTATCTACAGCCTGAGGAATAAAGAGATAAAAGGAGCTATAAAAAAGCACATAAGTCAGGTTAAAACCTTGTTTTCGTAAGACCAGGGACCCCAAGTAAGAATCTTAGTTGGGGGAATCTATGTTTGCTGGTTCTTCTTCATCACCAACAATTTCAAAAAAATATTTTTCCGTCAACCTTTTACTGAAACTGGTCTCTTAAAAGTTCCTAATAAATAAAAACCACTAATATGTGACTTTTCTATCTTTATTCAATTTAACATAGTTTAATTATAACTTTGTTAATTGAGCTTTATGACACTCAAGTTATTTGAAGTAAATATATTTCACTAAAATGATTTTGGAAAAGACTTTTAACACAATCAAAATGTTTGTATAACACTAATTGAGAATTATTTTTACAAAGCAAACTTCTTTCCTTTGTATTACCAGTGTATGCATTTGAAGAATGAGCCTAATTTGTAAGTTGAGAATTGAACTATTTATCAATAAGCAATTTAGATAATTTATACATCAAATAATTTTTCATGATAAATGAAAAATTAATCACTACCTTCACTGTGATCAAATATATTGTACATATAAATTATAGACATAATAAATATCTGTCGAATATTCAATCTATTGTCACATTGAATTTTGACCTTGTGGCCAATTGATCAACTATATTGAACAATATTTTTATTTTGAAACATATTCCTCCCAAGGCATTCAGGATTCTGGATTCTTTTTCTATCCTGTTGTACTGAGGACTTTTGAAGAATTTTCTTGTTGTATTTACTTCATAAAATTTGATTTATTCAGGTCCACATCTAGTTTGAATGGGATGAAACACATTATTTTGAAAATGTTGGTAGATTTTAACCTTTGTCGAGACTACTGACACAAATCTTGTAGCTGTCAGCCTAATGCCCTCACTTTTTGTCACAGCCCTTCTCCCACCTTCACATTAAACCTCATGATACCTCTCTTATCCCCGAAGTTTACTACGTTGAGGCCCTTGCCCCCTGAACCCTAGGTTACTTTTTAATACAAACATATTCACTTTACTACTCTGCCTAAAAATGTCTTCCATGATTTAATCCAACTGCCCTATAATTGATGAACATAAGGTAGTTTCACTAGTGAATGAGTGTGTGTGTGTGTTTTGAATAAAATTCTAAGCTGCAGGAAAAATAAGAGAAATATTTCTTGTGTTGAACATAGCCAGTGCCTTGACATCGTACCAGTCTTTTTAGAAAATGGATCAACCACTTTCTTCTCAGCTCCCTTTTTGCTGCCTTTCATAAGGTGCTTGTTCTTACTTTGTTATTTATGTTTTAAAAGGAAATAAAATGTGCCTTATGGGGGTTAAGATATTTGTCCTAGGACATGCATTTAATAAGGGCTGAGTTGCTATTTAATCCTAGGTCTACTCTTTGCTCTTAATAGTCATGCTCTATTTCCTAATATTGTGGCTATATTCTTAAGGAAATAGACAGATATTGTACTAGTAAAGTTTTCTGGTGGATCATAATCAATGGGTTATATATCCATCTATCCAGACAACACTTTTTATAGGAATTGACTGATGCTAATATGGATACCAATAACCCTGTTATTTGTATCTACAATTTGTAGTAGTAGGAAAACGAGTCATATAATTTAGTCTGAGTCTGGAGTTCATAGAACTAGGAATTCCATGAGTCTTTTGTAAAACTGGTGAAGTGATGTAAACCCTAGTCTAAGTCCAAAGGCCTGAAAACCAGAGGTATTTGATGTCCAAGAGCATTAGAAGGTGGTTGCTTATGCTCAAAACAGAAGCAAATTCACTGTTTATGCAATCTGTTTGTTCTCTTCAGGTTTTCAGTGGATTTAATGATGGCCACCCATGTTAGTGAGGAGAATCTTTGCTGAGTCCACCAATTCACATGTGAATCTGTTTCCTAAGGCTCATGCAGAAATAAGATTTAATCAGCTCAATGAAAATAAAATGTCCTATAAGAATAGGTAAAAAGGCATGTCAGTAGTTTGAGATGAAAACTGTGATTCTCATGGTAAGATGGCAGCATGCATAAGCTTGTGTAGCATATGCCACTGAACAGAGAAGACTTATAAAAGTAAATAAAAGTTTGATAATTTATTATAAACCTTGGTAAGAAAGTCCATCCTGTATTTTTGATATTTTCTACATTAATATATTATTACAGACATGAAGAGTTTTGTAAAATTTGGTTTAAGTCATTTCTCTTATGAGATCAACTCATTGCCTTTTGTTTTCCATAGAGTTCCTTCAACTCTAAGTAGCCTAGATCTCTCTGCCTGTTAGTTTGGTTATTTTTTTTTTAATAAGACAGTTACAAAAAAAAAAAAAAGGAAAATACCCCTTACACAATTTTTAAATTTTGAAGGTCTCATTTTTGTGTTGGATACTTTTTTTCTTATTTAACAGTGGATATTCTTGTTCATCAACATTTTTCCTGATGTTTGTTCTGTTTTCTTTTCAACACCTGTAACTGTTTTCCATTTGAAATCACCTGCATCTCTACACTGAGACACGTGAACAATGATGAAGCATGGATCTGTGTTGTTTTTTCTGTTTTTTTGCAGCACTGGGATTAAACCCAGGCCTCCACACACACTAGGCCAGCGCTGACGAACCTCGGAGAGCCCTCAGTGACAGCAGGCGGCCCAGTGCGGCCCAGTGCAGCCCAGTGCAGCCCAGTGCCGTGGGTTCACCACCACAGCTTCGGCCGGCGCTGTCCTGCTCACCTGCGCCCCAGCCCCTGGGCTGCCCCTGTAGGCAGCTTCCTCAGGACTTGACACACAGCCCTTTCGTCATGTGTGCTAGTGTCATAACACGAAGTGCTTATTTTTCTCTCTTGGGAAACTACTTAAGGGCCAGTTAAACTATAAAATAGTTAGCAGGTTATTTATTTTTCATGTGATTGTATGTTCCAGAAATCTAAACTATCGTACTTGTTTATGCATGATATAATTTTCATGCTAGTGTGGAGAATACTTGTAGCTTGAAAGCAAGGTGTAGATTAAAAAAATTAGTTAAATAGTCTTCACATTCTGCATTTCCTTTTCCTGACTTTTGGCCATTTGAATTCTCCTGTTTATAAAGGTAAAAAGTTGAAATCTCTGGATCCTTAAGGAATGAAGATTACAGTTCGCTTTGTGTCACCTCAGTACAGTGAATCATTGTTCACTCTGGAAACTGATTTGGGAGGGGAAGAGTTGAAGTACGTAGTAGGTAATTTTAGAGATAATTTATTTTTCTTAATGTTTCTGAAGTGTGTTGAAAAACATGTAACGTGGGGAAGAGGAATGCATGTATGAATTCAGTTAGACTGCGTTCTGTTTGTCTGGTTTTGGAGACAGGGTCTCACTGTGCAGCCCAGGCTGGCCTTGGCCTCATGGTGATCCTTCTGCATCAGCTCCTGAGTGCTGGGATTACAGGTGTGGGCCTCCCCGCCTGGCTGCACTTTACTTCACGCGGTGTGCACTTAAGGTAAACAATGCAGACTATGGCTTGTTCATTTCTTTATGAAAACATTAAGAAGTTTTTTAATGATCTGGAGGACTCTGCACATGGGCTTTTGTGTGCTAGGCAAGTACCCTGCCACCAAGTTACCCTTCTTCCCACCCCAACCATGAAAATACAGTTTTTGATGTTAGAATTCCCATGCTTGAAAGAAACCTTAACTATACAGTTACCAGTGGCTTTGTGAAGCAAAGTTGAAAACAAACATGGAAATAGTTAAGACAGATTTGTATTATTGTGAGTAGCCTGCTGCTAATTATGTTCTCATTTTGTGGAAGTTCTTGGATATGTTATTGTTACTTTGCATTTTATTAAATAGCCACTGCTTTTGAAAAATTCTACAGTATGTTGTCTAGGGGTTGGGTCTGTGCTTTTTAACAGTTGTATATCAAGTGTTTCTGAATTGTAAGAAGTTATAGTAGTTCCTTTGTGATTAGTCTGAATGTTTTCATGCCTTGAACTAAATCCTGGCTAAGTAATTAAAAAAAAAGATTTAACCAGCTGTCTGAGAACACTTTAATTCAGGTTAAAAAGTATAACTGATTATCACAAGCTCACCCCTTGTTAATTTGGCATTTCTTCAAACGACATTTAACTTCCAAATAAAAATAAGTCAAAATTCTACCTAGCATGATGCAACTTCCCTTTGTACAACCTGAAAAGTATTATTGCTTCCTTAGTTGAAGAGACACATAAATTCCTTTATTTATATTGACTTCTTTCCTGATGTCTCCTCCCTACAATATTTTTTAAAATTTAAAATGAAAAAAAGAATAAAGATGATGATACAGAATTTCAAAACAAAATAATAGGAGATTAACAATGGATGATATATTGTATATTATTATCCTCAAAGTAGTTGCTCAGATTATAAGACATAGGCATGAAAAAATGATCAAACCGTGAAAGCACACACCATTGTTTTTGGTGACCTAACAGAGATTAATAGCATAATTATCTATCTTGTGTATGTGTGTGTGTGTATATATATATATATATATATATTCTTTTCCCTCCTTCCTTTTCTCCTTTCCCCATCCCAGTTGTTCTCTCCTTTTGAGCAGTTTCTTTCCCTTTCACCTTCACAATACCTATTGTACATTTTGGATATTATTTACTCTTTCAGGTTTTTGAACTAGTGAGACTACAATGTTTATACATGCTGGTCTGATTTATTTCACTTATGAGTATGGCCTCAAGTTACATCCATTTTCTATAAAAGCCTTGAGTTTATCCTTCTTTTTAGCTAAGTAGTACTCCATTATATAAAAATACCACATCTATTTTACCCATTCTGTGGTTAATGGGCATTTGAGTTGTTTCCAAGATCTAACTATTACAAATTGTGTTGCTATAAACATGGATATATATATATCTGTGGCGTGATGTTTTCAATTCTTCTGGGAAAGCACCCAGAAGGATAATATCTAGATTGAATGGGACCTCCAACCCTAGTTTTTTGAGGAATCTCCATACTGATTTCCACAGTGGTTGAACTGGTCTACACTCCCACCAAGAGTAGAGTTCTTTCTTCCCCACAGCCCTGCCAAAATTTGTTATGGTAACTGAAATATTCTAATGTAAAATTAAAGATGCTTAATGCTAATTTAAAGTTAAAAAATACCTACCTGATATGAAAAGAAAATAAAAGAAAAAAACCTAAAGATATTTGATATGGATATATATTCATAACAAAGTAAGGGAAAATATCCATGACAATTATAATCCTTATTTGTATAAATGGCTGTGTATAAATGCTAGTGTATATGACAACCCTTTCCTGCTACCCATTGTGTATTCCTTTGAACTTCAGCAAAAAACATTGATCATGGGTTTTATCTGGTACTGTGACCCAGACTTTCATTCCTGAGGGATCTAGGCCATTAACAGTCCTACCAGAATTGGATAATTATGGTTTTTCCACTAAAAATTTATCATATGTGTATTAATATTGAGATACACCAAGTTATCTCTTGTATACCAAACATATTCTTCTTTATGTCCACTATGGTAAAATTACCCTTGGTAATTTGAATCAATCACTGTAACTTCTTTGTTTCCCTATTAACACAGAGACATGAGGAGCTTAATGGGTCCAAATGGCAAGTTTTTGTTTTTATTTTTTAAAAAAGGATTAAAATGATACAGAATTTTTTTAAAAAGAAAGAAATAGGGCATTAACACTAGTTAACATATTGCATATGGTTATCTTGGAAGAATTTGTTCAGATTACAAGATATAGGCATGAAACAAAAGATCAAACAACAGACAATGAAAACTTAAGTCTTTTTGTTGATTAGTTGTATAGTTATCTATCTTACATATATTTATATATATGCACACACACACGTATATGTGTGTGTGTGTGTATATATATATATATATATATATAATCTTTTCCCTGCTTTTCTCCTTTTCCCTATTCCACTTCTAGTTAAACACAATCACTGTTGTATCTCCTGAAACTAAAAGCTCTAAATCACCAGAGAATAAAATAACAGAAGTAAAGAGCAAAAAGTTTCCTAGTGTGAGTTGTCATTATGGTGAGTGGCAGGTGAATGGCGAGTGGTGCCATATCCATTTCCACCTCATTTCTCGACGTATCAGTCCTAGCTGCTAGAGAAACAGCACTATATAATGGATGTCAATTCAGAGCATGTATAGACCGCTGTAGAAACTTGCCACAGCTTTGAAAGGTATTTCTATCTAGCTGACACTGTAACTGTCTTCAAAAATCCACTCTCCCTTGACAGCTGCCACAAGAGGGTGAAGAATATAGCAAAATTAGTGAATTCCATAAGCATGGCTCCATTAAAAAACTTATTTTTTGTTTAGTACAAGTGAGTTTCTTGGCTTAAAAAATGCTACATGGGATGACATGATGCCAGATAAGACACTGTCTGTCTACAGATAGAGACTTTACAGAGTATCACTTTCAGGTAAGAAAAATCCATACCTAAAATATTTATTCCAATAACTACAAAATACTATTTATTTTGCACAGTTATCCAATGTAAGTGGCTTACAAGGAATGGTATCAGGGGCTCAGTGTTGTCTCTGCTACTAGCAGATAGGACATTCAGCGGTACCAGGTCTGCTTTAGTTAGTGAAAGTACGTGTTCTAAGCTCAGATATCATTTCTATCTCTGCTACCATGGCCCCTTTGGCCATAAATCTATGGGTGATGACAGGGATGGTTGGGAAAAGAACCTACTGGTATCAGAAGAAGGGGACTTGAATTCTATAGAACTCCAGTTCACTTGATTTTTAAAACATCCTCATCTCACAAACTCGTTCTTTGGTGGGCATTTATTTGGGATACAAATATCTTGTTGCCAGAACATTTCCTCAATTTCTTTGTCACCACTCAATATTGTTTCTTATAATTCACTGATAATCCAGCAAAATCACTGACTGCTGCCCATACAGTGGTGTGTAATAACGTCTGACTATTTCATATACAAGAGAAAATGTGCAATAAAGTGTGTCACCTTGAATTCTGCCCACTGGGAAGATTTCTCTTCGCCACTGTTCTTTAGGGATACCCTAAGAAGGGGGTATATGGTTTATTTCTCATTTTAGATGAGATACATATAATGCAGAAATAGCTGTAAACGTGGGCTCTGACAGCTGACAATAGTGAGCTCCCCATGCAAACATAGGTTCAGGCTGGGAAGAGAAAGCAGAGTATCAAGTGAGAAGAGTAAGCATTTGGGCTACTTCTTCATGTAACTTATTTATGCATTCTTGGGCCCAGTACCACATACACATAGATTTCCATTTGATGATCACTTGTTGTACATGCCCAACCTCATGAGTTCATGGATTACATAACAGCTTATGACAAGTGGTTCAGCTCCACACTCTACATTGGTGGCCTATCTATAAACCTTTAGTTTCTTGTAAGGTGAAATAGCAGACCAGGAATTAGGTATGTGGCTAGCTGTCCACAGATGATGGTAGGGTCCTTTGCCAAATCCTTAAGGCTTGTGCTGTGGCTCACAGGACTGTCCAAATGCCACAGATACTTCAACCTGCTACTTACATTTTGAGAACACATGGATCTTCTGGACAGTAATGACTTCTGGGGCAGAGAAACTTAACAGCAGCCTAGATTTTTTTTTAAACTTACATTTGTTCTGGGTATAACTCAAAATTAGTGGCTTGTGGGGGTAATCAAGTAAAAGTAACAAGAATATGGTACCTTATATACAAAAGCCTCACTATGAACTGAGTTTTTTCTAGTTAGAATAAACCAGATGCAAATATTTTCCTGAATTTTAGGAGGGCCATCTTAGTATACTCTAAGCCATTGGACACCTAGAAATATCGCTAAGGGAGAAAACCCCTGAATATTGGTCAGATTTCCTTGCCATCCTCGAGATGTAAATGTATGACCAATACATCTGGAGTATTTATTCTTCTTGATCAGTAGGTCCATCTCCACACAGTTGTCAATATAATGGCTGAGTGTGACTTTTTGTGGAAGGAAAAGATGATTGAGATTCCCACCAAGTAAATATGACATAGAACTGGAAAATCAATATATTCTTAAGTAGGAGCATAAGAGTATTCTGCTGGTCTGGCCAACTAAAAGAAAATTGCTTCCAGTTGGTTTTATAATAGTTATGAAAAGAAAGATAGTTTTCTGTTCAATAATTACATACCAGGCACCAGAAGATGTGATAATTTGCCCAAACAATGAAAGTATAGCTGCTACAGGTGATTTAACTGGAATCACTACTTGGTTAAGTTTATGGTAATCCATGTTTACTTTGCATGATCCAACTGTATTCTGCATTGGGAAAATAGCAGAATTCAACATGAACGTGGTAGACAATATCATTCTTGTATCTTTTAAACCTTTGATGGTGCCACAATCCTGAAATTCTTCCAAGACTGCAGTACTGCTTTAAATTTACTATTTTCAGGCTGGGGGTTTAGCTCAATGGCATAAGCACCTTCCTGGCAAGTGCAAGGTTGTGAGTTTGCACCCTGGTACCAATAAATAAATAAATAAATAAAAATCTACTATATTTATTGTTGCAAGTAGTTCCAATGGCTTTCATTTGGCTTTCCCTTCATAATAGACCTCACTCACAAAGCCATTATAAACCTTCATAGATGAGAACAAATTGCCTAAGTGGCTCATGTGTCTGCCAGAGATTGTCAGTTGTGTTACTGGGTTTACTGTACAGTGCAATAGTGTACAGTAAAACAGTGCTCAGTCAGAGTCCAGGGTGTCTGAAAGCAAGAGGAGAAGCACTGGTAATGTGGTGAGGACTGCTAGAAGTGCAAAGCAATATGCATTGCATATTGGTGTCAAAGGTATGTGACATCACTCTGTGGGACTCACAAATGAATCTGACTTACCAGAACAGACTTGGTTCATAAGCTGGGGACCTACTGTACTTTCTAATTGAGATTTTGTGTTCTTCCCTATAGCCTGGTCTACAGAGAAGAGTGCTCATGACACTCTTCAAAGATGCTGCAGAATCCCTTCACAAATTTATTTCCCAAAATGTTAGAGAAAGGTGTACTTTTTGAACTCTCATTACGTTGCTAAGTAGATCTCAATTGGTAAACGTACACTAACATTCCAATCTCTCTAGGCCTTTGAATTCCTTTCTCTACATTAACAGAAGGGAGGTCAGGTATTTCTAATTTGCTTAATGTGGCTCATCTTTCCATCCATGTTTCAGTATCAACCAGTTAACCAAACAGTCACTTGGTCTTCCCAGCTGACACACCAGATACTGTGGCAAACAGAAACACTGAAATATCGCCCACAATTTGGAGGCAAATATATTTACATTGACAGGAACTGATCTCCAGAAAAACTGTCAGGCACCAAAGGCATAGGTAGGAAGTTTTTATGGGCTTGCAATTAAGAAGGGAGAGTCCTTGGCTGTCTTTGATTAGTTCTTACAGTATGCATCATAGAGATCAGCTCTTTCCAAGAAACAGAAGTAACAGAAACTGTATCAGAAACTATTTCCTGGGCAACTAACAGAAACTGAAGTATACTGACTTGGGGTGGGGGTATTTTCTGATACATTTTAACTCCAACTTTATATTGATTTTTGTCTGTTTTTTTTTTTTAGTCCCTTCACATAGACCATGCCCATAAAGAACTAGATTTATCATACTCATCTCCAGGTGAAAGGGAAATGTCCGATTCTTTCTTAGTTTTCGGAGTCCAGGTAGAATTCGCCATAGTAATCAAATCAGCCTGTTTATTATATATTGCTTGTCTTCCTACTTTCAGTGAAATTCACTTCTGTCCACATTTACTGAGTACATTCTAGTGAAAATATTAAGTTAAAGACAATATACAAAATAACTGGACAAGCAGCCATGCTATTGTAAAGTTAGCCATAATACTGGGGGTGAAAAGTTAATTACCATAATACCAGAGAGAGAAAAATATAATTCCAGAAGAATCATTTCTAGAGAAGTATTAGTCTTCTCAGATTGCCAAAAAAAATATCACACAGCAGTTTGCACGAAGAATGGAAACTTATTTTCTCACAGATCTGGAGATTAGGAGTTAAAGTTAGTGTGGCAGGTGATTTGGTTCCTGGTGAGGGTTCTCTCTCTGGCTTGCAGATGGCTAACTTCTTACTGCGTGCTCCTGGGGTGGAGAGAGCAAGAGATGTTATCTCTTCCCCTTATTAAGGTATTAACCTTATAACAGTAGGGTACCGCATTCTTACTTAATTTTCATCATGTACTCAGGCTCTGTTGCCTATAGAGATGAATTGGTCATTACGGTTTCAGATTATGAATTGGGGGTGGTGGTAACAATTCAGTCCTTAATGGGTAATGAGTAATATTTGAGATAGACTTTGGACTGTTTTTTCTGAGCAGAAGTACTGATACGGAAAGAGGAAGGTGAAAGGTTTGCACCCTTTTTAAACATGAAAAAAATGTAAAGGGGAATTTTTTTGCTAATTATTAAAGTGTGCTCTCAGGTGCCAGGGACAATTGACCACTAAACATGGATCTCATGGTGTGGCAAGCTTGGAGAAATACAATTCATTTATTTAGAATACTGACTCCTTTATAGTGATTGTTCTTATTACAATTTTTCACATAGTATTTGTAATATGATAAGCATGATGATAGGAGATGATTGTCAAATATTTGAATAAATAAATGAGAAATATAATAAACAAATGAATTGAGTACCTAATCACTTCCAAGATTTGCAAGCATGCAGGAGACTCATTTCTTTTTTGCTCCACAACTGAGAAGATGAGTAAGAATCAAGTATCAATATGAGAATTTGTATTTACTGGCCTTCTTTACTAGCAGGAATGTAGGTTCTTGTTTTTTAACCCATGGCTCCTCATTTTACTGATCTTCACCCCTGGAAATCTCATGGTATTCTTTGCCAGCTAATTGGATTCCCATCTGTAAATTTCATCAGTGTCTTCTCCTTCTGTGAGATTTTCTCTACCATTACCCCAGCTTCAAGACAGTACTCACCCTTGTCGGTGAGTAAAAGATCATCACCTTCCCATCATGCTGCTTTCTTAACTATTGTTTGGAAATACGGCCCTGACGCACCTGGAATTCTCTGACATACTCCTTTATCCAAGACACAGCCAAGCCTAGTATTCATAGTATGATCACTATTCATCAACCAAATTAGCTACAGTGTGGAAAAAAAAGGAATCTAGAATGTCATTAAAATGCACATGCAAATCTATTTTACTCACTCCTTGTACCAAACAAGACAAAATACAGCTATTAATTATGTCTATGCAAGTATCTATATTATCTCAGTGTATTTGTTGTCACTGTGCTTGTTTTCTGTGCAGACATAATAAATGGAATGTTAACCTATTCTGTTCTCTTTGTGAACTTACTAATGTGTTTAGTTTGATAATCATAGATTCAAATAAAAATGGAATAAGACCTAATGAGTCCCTCATTCTTATATTTTCAATAAAGGGATATTACATAAGATAGATCTCTGTCTTGGCATCTCTATAACCTACTAACACATAAGCAAACCTACTTATACCTATTCTGTAACACATATTTTGACCTATATTTAGGATACTTTTATTCTCCTATATTATAATTTCCTTGCTTTGTGTGTTTTTCTAATGTATAAAGCTATTTAAATTTAGTTATATTATCTGGTTCATCTCTATATTCCCACTGTCTGGTAAATGCTTTACCTACTAAAACGCTTGACAATGAGTTGCTGAAAGGGTAAATGAATGACTAGAAATAGTCATTATCTCCTGAAGCTATGAGGGGAAAAACTCCGATAATTCTATTCTCATACTCAACAGAGAATGGCAGAGGGTTTGGACCAAATAGGTAAAGAAAAGATACATTTGTGCATCAATGTTACTTTTAATAATAAAATGAAACCCAGAACAGATAATCCACTTAAATTTGTATAATAGGCATATATTTAAATGTTTAATAGGACATTTATCATTATTCTCAGACTAAGGGTTAGGGTTAGATCTCAGATCTTCTGTACCCTTCTACATCTGTAAACTACTCTTGTTAATTTCTGAGTCCTGAACTAAATCTGTTGTCTTGCAAACACTACAACAATATCCAACATCAGATCTTGCTCTTCATATTCTGATTTTAAAAATTAATGATTCAGAATGACATGAATGATTTGAAATAATTAAATGTGATTTGCATTGTTCATATACATTAGCAGTCATAATCCTCTTACCAAATGGTGAAACCAAGCATTTAAGTCAGATATTTCAGTTTTGGATCCTGTATCCAGTGTACTTTCCCTTAGCCTAAAGTGGCTTTCAATTTCAACTTTATTGTATAAGAGAAACACCTTGACTTCCTATTGCAACAAAAACAAACAAATGAGCAGAAAAACTAAATAAGATTTAAAAAGAGAATAAAGGAGGCTGAAGTTAAGAAAAGGAAAAATTTCTACTATTAAAGATTAAAGAATTGCAAACTAGAATAATATATACAATTTTAACCACATTTAAGGACAAAATAACTTCAGGGGACCTGAGGGAAAGTTGGTAGTTCACTATAAAAAAGCTTCTTATTTTATAAATAGCTTTATCTATTGCCATGATCCATCTAGTAATCAAAATGGAATAAAACATACAAATAACATATTAATGATGACCTACATTCCACTGAGGAAGGAACTTGGTTTTGCATTACAATTCACATATCTGTCTTGTTGGTAAACAAGTGGAGAAAGTCAAGCTTCAAAAAACTCCACAATAAGGGAGATACCAGTGTTAGGCAAAGAAGCTTGGGAGGTCTAAGCCCAGGAAGAGAAGATCAAACACTTCACTCTGTTCTGAGTCCTGAACTGGGCTGATACAAGCTGCTCAGTGCTGATTATCCTGCAGTGTGAAGAACAGATCTGCCCCAGGCTGATTACCACAGCCAAGTATCACAGGTTTCCAAACCTCCCCGCCCAGGCAGAACTACTGAAAAGACATCTCTTGTAAAAAAGAGCTGCCACAAAAAGTTCTTATTTTAAATGCCTCCATTTTTTTAAACTCCAAAATGAGTCAGGACAGTATTAGGTAACATTTTAAAAAATAAGAGGTGATTTTGCGAGGTTAACTGTATCCACATTAACTTTCACCACTTGAGGTCTTCTAATGTTATTTTTCCTTTAGTTCTGTTTGCAACTGTATACATTACTCAAAGTTGCAATTCTCTAATCAAAACAATGAAAACTTGCTTTCCCTACCTTCTTTGTACATTAAGCTGTCTGTGATTAACACTAGTGTTTCCTGTAAACCCTCAATGCTGGGTTCTGTATTGTATTGCACACCAGTTTTATAGATTTTGCACATTTTTATTATGAGCTGTACTGTGCATGCTTTATCTGACTCTTTTCTAGTCAAGATCTTTATGTAACCAGAAATCAATCAGCAGTTATGGACAGAGATAAAAGTACAAGAAAAAAATAAGAAAGTGTTAAGGTTTTAAGCAATAAAGTTTTGTTATTATTTCTTCAATCCGTTTCAAGGAAGGACCTCCATCCTGGTACTAATGGTGGTAAACTATGTTCAGACACAAGAAACTCTCAGTTTCAAGAGAGTGGGAATTCAGGGTAAGACTGAATTTCAAGTCAGTACCTGTCAGAATAACAGCCAGAGAGCTGTCACAGCAACTCCTACAGTGACTCACTTCTGGCTCTAGTAATTGAAACATAAAAGAATTCATCTGTTTGACTTATCAAACCTCTACCCTGAATGAATTCTGTGGACTTCAGCATTGTTTTTTTGCTCTAAAAACTGTGACTCTTAGCTATTTAAAAAATGTAATAAGAATACAACATGAGATCTACCCATTTAAGAAGTTTTAAGAGAACAATACTGATACTATATTGCTATAATGAATACAGTATTATTAAAGGTACAAGGTTGCATACTAGATCTCCACAGCTAATAAGTTTTCATAACTGACAATTTGCTTGCATTAGAATAACTCCCCAGTTTACTCTCTACCAATCACTGACAATCACCATTCTACTCTCTACTTTTATGGGTTTGATTTTTTTAAACTTATTTTATGAGTGTTTCAAATGCCTTTCTCTGTCTGGCTTATTTCACGTAGCATAACTATCTAAATATCCATCAATGTTGTCCCAAATGGTAGGATTTCCTTCTTTTTAAAGATTGAATAATATCTATTGCATTTATACACAACATATTCTTTATCTATTCATTTGTAATGTAGGTTTTTGTTGTTTTTGTAACTTGTGAATAGTGCTGTAATAAACATTGGACTGTTTACAATCTCTTTCTTTTTTTTTTTAATTTTAAAACAGCGTCTCACAATGCCTTGAACTCATTATGTAGCCCAGGCCTACAATACACAGCAAACCACCTAACCCATCCTCCCAAGTGCTGGGATTACAAGAATGCACCACTATGTCCAGCTCTTAGAATGCATCTCTTCGAGATCCTGATTTCAATTTTTTTGGATACACACCAAAGGTGGTATTGCTAGATTATCTGGTAGTTTTATGTTTAGTCTTCAGAAACCTCACACTGTTTTCTGAAACAGTTGCATAATTTTACATTCTCAGCAACAGTGTACAAGGGTTCCAATTTATCTACACCCTTGTCAATACTTACTATCTTAGTTTTTTCTATAGTATCATTCTAACAGAGGTGACATGTCTCATTGCAGTTTTTTATTTATATTACCCTAATAGTGATTTGAGTATCTTTTCATATATCTGTTGCTGATATGTATATCTTCTTTAGAGAAATGTCTATTTAAACCCTTTGTTCATTTTTAAATTTAGTTTTGTAGTTAGTGTTCTATTTGCTACTGGTCTGGAGCGATTCCTTGTACATTTTGTATAAGACATCATCAGCTCTATTTATGTACAGAAAAAGTCTCTGAAAGCCAAAGTATCATTCTATTGTTATTTGACTTATAATCATTCACATAAAGAATCAAATCCAATGCCAATATGAGCATTATGCCACTCTGCAATTTATGCATCAACATTTTTAGTTACTTTCCCTGCATTACAGGACAGCCTTACTGAAACTAGTAAACATATAATTTATCTTGTGATCTAATCTATAGTATAGCTTAATCAGTAGGCCTGTTCCACATGGAAAAAAAAGTGTCTCTTCAACATATGAAGTTAAGTAAATTGCATATCACCATGGGAAACAATGAAGTTAGGCATTTATCTTACACCATACCCAAAAATCAAGTCAAATTAGTCTAAAGACTTAAATGTAAAACATTTACTGGAAAAAAACATGATATTTGTCATGGCAGTAATTTCTGGATATGAGAACAAAAACATAAGCAATAAAGAGAAAATGGAATCAAGTCTGACACGGATAGCCCCAGGGCTTTGTAGGAAAGAGCAAAATCATGCTGTTATTTTCTTCTTGCTTGTTTGTTTCACTTTAGTAAATTTGTTTAAAATAACTTTGCTTTTGAGAACAATTTTTACCTCATTCATTTTTCTCCACTAGAATAATATATAAAGTTAGTATGATGCATATATATATATATATATATATATATATATATCAAAAGTAAGTTATTTTCAAATGTTTTGTGGTGTCATTAGCTCATGCAATAAGGTATCCTAATTTTTGTTTAATGAAATGTAAAACAAACATAATCATATATCTTAATTTTTGTTCCTTCTATCTGAATGACTACAAGAACAGCTAAATCATATTTTTAAAAATCTGATCTATGAGTCCAGTAATAACATTTTTTCTTTTTTAAAAAATGCCCCACAACAAATGTTGGGTAGTTGATTAAATTGAAGGCTGTTGCAAACCTGCAGTTAGATCTTGATCAAGTTGTTGAGCCCTGCTTCCTAGAAAAAGATCAGGACAAGAACCTGTGGGTAACCTGAGTTCTTATGCTTTTGCACTACAAGGAGCTAAGAGAGTGATCAGCCCATTAGTTTTTCCTCAGTAATGATTCTCAGACATTATAGCAACTAAAGTCAACCAAAGATACAAAACATAGCATAGCTGTTTGAGTTATATCTGCAACTAGTTTTTCTTCCTACATTTTGGTTGAGAACTTTGCATTCATTTGTTTTTTGAAGTCCTGCTGAGAAAATGAGCATAACCGGCCCCTGCACAAAGTGCTGAGTCATCTTTTATCTGTGAATGTTAGCAGCTGCTTTAGCCGAATATGGCTCCTGCAGATAACGTTGATTGTCTAGAGTTGGTGGGATGCTGCTGCGACATTTTTTTTTTTTTTTGGTCTTTACCAAATTCATGTGTCTGATAGTCTTTTTTGAATTCAGTTACAGAATTCAGTGTGAATTCTTTCTATCTCTCTTAGATACATTTCATCTTGTCAAGTTCTAGTCCTTTAGGAGAAGTAGTACGATCTGCAAAGGAAATCGTGAGTACTGAATTCAATTCTCTTCAGTGCAATTTGTCACTGATATTATTAGGAAAACTGTCTCACTTGAACTGTTTGTACTATGTCTACAAGGTCATTAAAATTGTTAATTGATTTTTGAGAAGTAGAAAATTATAATTCTTCTTTTGTGTATGTTTGTATTTAAACACTAACCTATTATATATGTCTATAGCAATCAAAACCTAGCAATGACGTGTTAGTTCACATATAAATAATTTGGAACAAAATAAACTTGATAAATATTTGGGTCTTTATGGAATAATTTAATGTGATGGGTACAGTAGAAAATGCTACCCATGGGAAACAATAGAGGAAAAAATTGAGTAAAATTCAAACTGTGGTAGCGAGCATTCAGAGAAAGTAAACTACAGAAACAGTGCTCAAATCATCATGAAATGGAATGGACCTTTGGAAATTTTGCTGAATATTGTCACATACAGGATAGATTTCTCTAAAGAGAGGGTTATTTTTTGTTATTTGCCAATATTTTTAAAACCAATTACTGAATTAATAATTTGAAATTTGTTGTCATCAGAAGAGTGCTAAATTTGGATTTGTAATGTTTTTGGACAAAGTAAATATGAAGAATAAAGAACATATTAGCCATATTTCTCAACATAAATTAAATTTTTCAAAAATTTTTGAATGATTCATTAAGTTACTTATAAAACATTTCTAAATACTTGGTAAATCAAGTTCAAAATGATCAGCACTTCCCAAAGTTTTTTAATATTTGAGTGCCATAAAATTACATTTCTTTTTGAGCTACTTGAAATTCTAAATTCCTAACCTAAGCTTACTCTATCTTGAGTCCAGTTGTATTTTTTCTGTAGAAGAATAAATGTTGGCACAGGAGAAGTTGGAAAGTCTTCCAAACAGTGAATAGTAGCTATATGTTGTTAAATTTATATAAATATATGTAGCCCTTCTAACAATAAATATTTAAAGGCTCAAAGATACTTAAATATATATTTAGCATAAATAAATGCCTTGGGATATGTGAGAAGTAGCAGTAGATAGCTTTTTAATTTTATATGGGTTTAAAATTTTTTAAAATTTCAATTGATGCATAATATTTATACAGATTTATGAGACATAGTGTGATATTTCATTATACATAGAGGCCTTTAAATTTGCAGATCATGGAGAGCAGTGGACCAAAGGTTTTGGAGACAGCAGAAGAAATCCAGCAGAGGCGTCAGGAAGTGTTGAATAGGTACCAGAGATTCAAGGAACGGGTTGCTGAGCGGGGTCAGAAGCTTGAGGAGTCCTATCACTACCAGGTTTTCAGGCGAGATGTGGATGACCTGGAGAAGTGGATCTTGGAGAAGATCAAGACCGTAGAGGATAAGAGCTATAAAGAAATACCTTCTATAGAGGTCAGTGCCAGACACTTCCCCAGCCCAGACCTAAATCTCAAAGAAGAGAAACAGGTTTGTCTTTATGATCATGGGGGCTGACGGGTAAGAATAAAGTCTCATTCTACTTAGAAAAAATAAACTCCAAACAAAACTAAGTAAGTAGGGGAAGTATGACCTTCAACTTGGAATTAAGAGAAAATCTAAAGGTGTATCTCCTTATAAAGCTAGAAGAATGAGATTGAGAAAACAAAGCACAAAGAAAATCAATGGTAATGCTTGAAACACTGAGCTCTTTCTTATATAAAATTATATGGAAAAACTCAAAGAAAATGTCTGGCTCCTTAGCTATAAAAGAATGAAAGAATATTAAGGATGCTAATTCTTTTTCCAAATGACACATCTTCTACTTTTTAAACTAGAATTTTATTTGCAAAGGAAACTAGGTACTATTCCATAATAGCTTCAAATAATTTGAAATTAACAAGTTTATGAAAAAAAGAGTAAGTAAATATTTAAGGAATTCCTACCATTATCATATGATTTCATTATTTTGTGACATTAATACAATATAGCGGTCAAGAACCATCACTATTTCTATAGCAAGTACTCTTTCTTCTCTTCAGAACTAGGGATTGTCCTAGGTTTCCCCAAAATTGCTATCATTCATTAATATTAATCTTAGCTGAAAGGTCCTAAGAGAAGTTTGATGAAAGATTCTAAATCTGCCTTTGGACCTCGTATTATAGTATGTAGCATTGCCCTTGTTAAAAGAAAGGTATATCCATGCAAAAAGAGTAACTGATATGAGGGAGCATGTGGAACAAGATCAAAGTCATGTATCTCAAATGAATTAATTTACGTATGACAAGAAAGAGTTCCTTATCCATGTGTACAAAGCTATTATTAAAACTACCAGCTTCTTCACTGTGTGCAAGGTTCAAAAGAACTGAGGTACTGTTGTTTTCTAAAGCACACTGTGGTTGACATACTGTTTTATTCTCTTAGAGATCTAGAAGCCCTTTTAAATAATAAGATATTTCCGGAAATTTTTTAAAGACAAAGGGGCAAAAGAAAGACTCTCTCTGGCCCCTAACGTTGAGCCTGGAACATGTTGACAACCTATGTCCAGTGTCTCTCCCTAGAGTGGCCTTTGCTTTTAGGACATGATTATTTCAAATGTGGCTACAGATACATTTAATCCAGGCAGGGGAACAAGTAGTTCTGCCTCAAGGTAACAGGAAGAAAACAGGATCCACTTTATGGTCCAGAGACAGTAGGCTTCATTATCTATAAAATCTGGTTTTTTTTTTTGTATCTCGGGAACCTACGTACCCCAAGGAAAAGCAACCAGCAGATGCAGAGGATCTGTGTGAAGTTGCAAAGGAAAGAAGAGCCCGTCTTGCTGAATATCAACTGGTCTATCAAGATATTAAGGTAAACACATGATAGAGGTCTCTAGGTTAGACTTCTAATTACTTGTTTTTATCAGAATTTTAATTGGTTATATAAGATAGAAACCTTGCTGCAAATAGTTTAGACAATGGGTCACTGCCTTTGGTGTTCTACAGGGTTGAGGCAGAAGCAATTATAGTATATCCCATTGTTCGCTGACATGGGAAACATAACCGAGGCCTGTAGGATATTGTTGGATGGTAGAACCTGTCTTCTTATGCTACTGTAGGATAAACTGACTTAAGTTCCACCACCTTAAACCTGCTTCACATTTGGATTTAAAACATTTTTTATTATTTTTTAAAGTTACAAATAAAGAAAAGTAAAAAAAATAAATATGATACAGAATTTCAAAGCAGGCTGATAAGAAATGAATGATTAATATATCACAGATCATTGTCTTCAAAGTAGTTGCTCAGAATGCAAGACACAGGCATACTTCATAGCTGAGCAATATTCCATTGTATAAAAATACCACATCTTTTTTTTAATCCATTCTGTGCTGATGGGGTTTGGGTTATTTCCAAAATTTAGCTACTACAAATTGTGCTGCTCTAAAGAAGGATAATCTTGAGGCTTTTATAGGTAAAGAGAGGCAACTTGAGACACACTCATAAGTGAAATAAATCAAAATCACATTTATAAGTATCATATTGTCTCCCTAGTGTAAAAAAAAAAAAACTGAAGGAGTAATAAGATCCAAAATATACAATAGATATTGTGGTAGTGAAAGGGGAAGAAAGTGCTTGAAAGGAAAGAACTGAGATAAGGGAAAGAAGAGAAGGAAGAAGAGAAAAGATTATATGTATATAGGTATAAAAATATATATATGTATATGTGTATACACACACACACACACACACACAAGATAAATAGCTACACTGCTAATCTCTGTTAGTTCATCCAAAAGAACAGTTTGTGCTTTCATTGACTTATGATTTTTTGTGCCTAAATCTTGTAACCTGAACAACTACTTCTAAGATAACAATATATTAATTACTGTTAATTTCCTATTATTTTTCAAAATTCTTTGTCATTTCTATCCTTTTTTTTCTCTTTTGCTTTTTTAAAATAAAAATGAGAAAAAATATACAGGCATACTAATTTAATCAACCAGCATAGGCACCATTTGAACTTTTCAATGAACTGAAAGATATTAGAAGTATAATTATGTTTGCATATTTATAAGATGAATTTTTTATTTTCTAAGTGTATGTCTTAATTTTTTTTACTTCAATCTCCTTGTCTCTTTAAATCATTGAGTTCTGTGATGTTCTCCCATGTGAATATTTCCTACTGTTGTTTCCCTTTGACTATTAAGGCTCTTTTTTTTTCCCTTAGTACATCACAACCTTTGACTATTATTCTACTTATCTATACTCTTTCCTTTTTTGAAAAATTTTCTAAAACATGTGCTCTCAGAAAATTTTCCCTGAGGGTCTATAAAGTAATGATAACCACTACTCAAGCAATGCTTACTCCATGTTAGATATTACTAAAGTATTAGCTATTTCTCACTAAAGTCATGCACTTTCCAAATGTATGTAATGATGCAGTGAATTCAGAACCTCCCTGTGCAAGTGCAGGTTTACTCATTAGATAGTTTTAATTCAGGACAACACTGGGAGTTTCTACAAATAGCAGGAAAATTCTTTTCCATTTTACTGTCAGCAAAATATGATCATCAAACACAGACTACACCAGAAAAAAATTTAGAAAGAATTCATAACAAGAAAATCTCAAAAGATATTCACTTATGTAAACTATGTGCAATTTTAAATTATTCAGTTTGTGTGTAATGAATCCCTTAGCATAATTAAAATTTTTGAGAAATACTTAAAACATCTTCCATATGCTGTGTCAGACAGCATCATGGCAGGGTTTGGAGTTAAGCATGGTATATGCTACTCCACAGACCAAAATAATTGAACACTGTGATCTTGAGAATATGCCACAGATAGTGACTGCAGCTTTACAAGACAAATTATACACTAATTTAGCATTTGAAACCCTCTGTATAGTCTATCTATCATCTATCATCTGTCTATCTATCTATCTATCTATCTATCTATCTATCTATCATCTATCTATCTATCTTATCTATCTATCTATTTCCAAGAAAGTCTTACTGGTTTGATGCCAATTACTTCTAGTAACTAAAAAAATTATAACTTTTATACTTCTGACAAAGAAGTCAAGCTAACTTTCATACATCTGTGTTCATATTCTTCTAAAACAATGGATTATCTGGTCAACACGAAAGGAATGAAAGATTAACCTATCTACAAGGGATAATTCTATCTCTAAATAGAATGATTAAGGTTTTTATCCTCCATATTTTATTTTCAGAGAATTCTTTATAAATAATATCCTATGGTAACTTCATTCAATTTTTAAATTTTTAAGTTTAAATTTTGAAGTTCGTATTAGTACATGTTTGGAGTATAAATTACTTACACTAATTGTGGAGAGTTGGTACATATAAACAATACATCCTAATTCTTTTTTCATTCCTTCCTCCCTCCATCCTCTCTGCATCCTTTGGTTCCTTCCTTTTTATTAATTTAGAATAATTTCAAATGAAGCAAGGCTAGTGACAAAATTGTGACTAAAAGTTTAAAGGAGCTCTCACATATCACATGATTTCAATGTTTTGTGTTATTAAGAATGGCATCATGGTTAGAAAAAGAAAGTCATTGATGTCTCCAATGCAATTGTTCTCCACTTTCTTCAGAGCTGTAGATTTTCTTAGGTTTTCCCAAAATGATTATTCTTGACTCCTTTTAATTTCAGTTGAAAGTTCAGTGGAAACTCAACCTCTTATGAGAGCATGTAGCATAGTCATCATCAGAAGAAAAGGGTATACAGGCTACAGAGTTGATGGATATTGGAGAGGGCACACCTAGAGCAAGATCAAAGTAAGGGATCAGTTTACACATGACAAGAACAGAGCCTAGAATGCATGTGTATAGAGCCATTATTATGACTACCATCATGGTCATTATTTTCTACTTTGAATAGAACTCAGCTATTCCTTTTTATGCTTCAATCTTTCATTCCAACGAGACTAATGGCATCTTTAAAATGTTAACGTATTAAAATAATAGTGGAATTAAAATTCTCAAAGCAATTGGAGACAGGAAAAGACCCTCTCTGTGGCCTTTGGGACCCTTTGACAACTTATGTTCAGTAATTCTACCTAGAGTGACCACTGCTTCTAGGATATGGCTATTGTATCAATAGCTGTAGATCACTGTTAAATACAAGTTTTGAAGCACGTAGTTCTGCTGAAAAGTAAGAGAGGACTCCAGAGTCAGTGTGCTTAATAATTCATGATTTCCAATTTCTAAACTTCAGGGAAAACATCAGAAGCATGAAACATTTGAAGCAGAAGTACAAGCAAAATCCAATGCCCTTGCTGAACTGGAAGAAACCAGGGAAGCCCGATCAAATGAAGAACATTTTGCTCATGAAGATACCAAGGTGAATGTATAGTAGGGATCTCAATTATTTGTTGATTATATTCTTAGAGCTTCCACTGATTATGCCAGATATAAGCCTTGATATAGTTGGCTAAGAATAAGGATTCCTGCCTCTTGTGTTCTCAAGGCATTGGAGGCAGGAGAGACTAAGGGATGCCGTTGTGTTCAGTGTGGTGGGGAAAGGAGCTGGAATGGGAAACTGTCACTGGATGGCATTCCATTTTTTTTCCTTATGCCATGTGCTAAAATGTGGCTCTACCTGCTTTGTATTTCTTACATGAATCGGCTTTTCCAAATGCTTTTATCTAATTATTTATTCTACTTCATTATTATTTTATCTGTCTCCTCAAATATGCTATGTTCTTTCATTTGAGTCTTTTCTGAAATTTTCTCTTCTTCCTGTGAAGTCTCTTTCGTTTCACACACTACATCCTATAACTATTTTTACATCTTTCTGAACTCTCTTTTCTACTTCCTTCAAATATTCCTTAACATCTCCTGTCTTCAGAGAATCTGGTTTGAGCAAAAAATCTAAAAGTAACCCCCATTTCAATAGCATTTACTGCTCTGTTACCCAATATTAGTATATGAACTATTTTCTTACTTAGCTCATGCAATCTTTCAAGTACATGTAGTTAAATAGTGAATTTGTGATCTCTTTGTGTGACTGAACACTTTACATATTTTTAGGTTTTCAAAAAACATTTCTGTTACTTTTTAAAAATTTGGACTAGTATATTTTTATATAGCATAAAAATTACTTCCCATCCATCAGCAAAATATAGCCAAGCAACACAGGCTTTAACCAGAAAATAATTTTTGAGAAAAAAAATCATAAAATCTCCAAATTTATTTGTTTATATAAACTATAAATAATTTTGCATTAATCTTATATGTAATTAACTTGTTTGTATAAAATATAAATAATTTTGCATTATTTAGTATTTTGTGTAATTAAATTTGTACATCAATTAAAACATTTGGGAAGTTTTTAAAACATCTCCCATCTGTCAGAATAATTAGAAGCATATTGGACAGAATCATGACAGGCTTCGGAGAAATGTGGTCCACATGCTACCTTGAAGAGCAGAGTAGTTGAAGCACCTGATTCTTGAAGGAAAGATACAGGTAGCAACTTCAGTGTTATAAGATATGCAACCAATGATGTTCTGAGCTAATCTGGCAACCAAAACCCTACATATAGTCTTGAACTGCATACTCCCCAAATACTCCTATTCTTTTAGCACCACAGACTGTTAATAAATCAGTGAAATTTAACTTTCATACTTTCTGTCTTCGTGGCTCCTTTTGAATTTAGAACACTCACTGCCTGACATCCACCCACCTTCCTGTTTCCAACACTCTGTTCATATGCATGGTCTCCTTGCACCCTTCCTTTTATCCATGTTATTGCTTAACCTATCTTCTAAAACTCCAAATCATTTTAGCAAAACTTTGTCTCTTGGAAGATCATATTTGTTTCACTGTAACAAAAACTGCATCTATATCCAATTTCTAAATGGCGTATAATTGATGGAAAGAATTTTGAACCCAGATTTTTTTTTTCTTGCGGTATTGGGGATTGAATTTGGGAACTTGCACATGCTAGGCAAGTACTCTAACACTGATCTATATCCCCAACCCTAACCAAAGCACTTTTCTGCACAAGTCTCTGAGTCTGTGTCTCCTTCATAGCCTCTGTGCCTCAGTATTTCTGCTCTCTTCCCTAAAGAACCATCTGGTAGAATTACGCCGCCTATGGGACCTGCTGTTGGAGCTGACCAAGGAGAAGAGTGACTGGCTCCTGCAGACCCTGAAATTCTATCAGTACTTCCTGGAGTGTGATGACATCTTGGAATGGATTGAAGAAAAGGTATAGACAGCATGTGGACAGGCGCTCCCCTTCTGGCCCAGCAACTCCAGAGCAATTGACTAAGGACTATTCACAAAGAAGCCAGAACGTCTGTTTCTGGATCTTGTTCCTTGGAACAAGAGGAATTTGGGCTAAGAATCTAGGATATTGTAGAGTGTAAATGGTAGAGAATAAGTGTAAACCTGTGGATCTGAATGCAGAGAAGACAAGAATTACACAAAAATCTTGCCTTCGATTATCATCTATGCTCATCCTCTTTATGCCTTTCACGATCTTTAACACCTCCCAGGTTTCTGCTCATTTTCAGGGTCTGGCTAAGAATATTTCCAGCTGGTTCCCAAATTTCTTGCCTCTCACTGCCTATAGACATAGAGAGGTTTATTTATTTTTCTTGTTCAACATCACTGGTCATTCAAGACACACAAATTAAAACAATGCTGAGATTCAGTATCATCCCAGAAAAATGTCTAGTGTCAAGAAATCATTCTATAACAAATGCTGGCAGGGCTGTGGGGGAAAAGGAATCCTTCTTCACTGTTGGTGGGAATACAGATTGTTGCAACCACCATGAAAAGCAGTGTGGAGATTCTTCAAAAAAAGAGGACTAGGGGTTCCTTTTGAACCAGCTAGAGAGGTTTATTTTATTTGTATTTTTTGGTAAATAGTATTGTTAAAGGATGCTAGAATTATATCCTCATCACTCAAAACATGAAAGATTCCTCAGTTTTTCTACCTGAGTTACCCCAGAGTACAAACTTGGGTTTGTACTTTTGACCTGCTGGAACTCCTTGGTGTTTCTGGTGACTTGGTAAACTTTTCTGTATTTGCAGAAATCCATAGTGACATCTACAGAACTGGGTGAAGCCTGGGAGCGCACAGAATTTTTGCATAAGAAGTTTGAAGAGTTCCAAGAGGAGCTGTCAGCTCGAAAGGGGAGAGTGGATGCAGTGAACAAATATGCCAATGAATGTGCTGAGGTGAGGTTGGGGCAGAAGAGTCACTCCAGGGAAAGGGTACTCTGCCCAGTAGCTGGTGGGATAGGAGGGAAATGAAGCATTGTGAGAAAACAGCAGAATGTGTATTCCTGGGATGTTTCTTCTTCCCACTGCAACCATCTTTTCTCAGCCCATGGAAATGAGGTCATAGGGTGTGTGTGTGTGTGTGTGTGTGTGTGTAGGAATTAAATCCACCAGAAACAATTGTCTGTCCCAGGTAGCAGATTGACTATCCATGAGCTTTGTGAAAAGAAACAAAGGAAAAAAATGGATAGTGTAATGTTTGTTCGTCGATCTGGCTAGATATACACATGTAGTATTCTTACACATTATTATCTTAGGGGATGGGAAGGGGACAGGGCAGATTTACTTCATTTACTTAAGGAAGAATTTATAAAATCTGGCAAACTCTGATCAGACACAGACTCAAGGTGGGTAAAAATAATCCTATCATATAAAAGAAAGCTATGTTAACAGGCTTGTCCAGTGCTATGTGCAAAGAGTACATAGCCTGGTAGATCAGTGTCCTAGGTTTTAAGTAAGTTGGAGAACAGGGTTATGGCGAAGGTCTTGTTACAGTGGCCACTCTCCACTTCTGACCAAATATGAACAGTGTAAATTGTAAAAATGATTTTTGGTGTAACTTCATCTTCGCATAAGTTCACTGCTGATACCTTTCCCCAGGAGAACCATCCTGATCTGCCCATAATAAAGTCAGAGCAGGATAAGGTAAATGCTGCCTGGGAGGAGCTCTGTAATCTGGCTTTGCAAAGAAGGGAAACTTTGTCCAGTGCTGCAGACCTCCAGCGGTTCAAAAGGTATAACTATGCCCAGCTTCAGGTTCGTCATGTTTACTTGTATTTGCCTCTGTCCTAATCACTTCCCCTTTTGCTGGTACAAAATACCTGGCCCTTGCAACTTAAAGTAGACATTTATTTTGCTCATAGGTATAATCTATGGCCAGCTGCTTTTAAGGCAGAAATAGCATGGCAGAGGCACTTGGTGGTGGAAAACTGCCCCTGTCATGGCAGCCAAGGAAGTGCACAGCATAAGGAGGAGCCCCAGCTCCTTGCAGATCATTGGCAGTGATCCAGGTCTTCTGACTTTGCCTCTAACAGCACATGTGGGTGCTGGATAGATCCACTGATGACTATAGCATCCCTGTGAAGCAATCACATTCCAAATGCATGAGACTTTTGGAGCCATTGTTAACCTAAACCCTAATGACCTCTGTCTATTCTTGTTTGTAATTTATGGCCATATGCCTTAAATCAAAGTTCGTCATGCCTTTGCCTTTGAAATAACAAAGAAGTTAAGAAAACTGAGTACTACTCAGTAGTCAATTATAGGAAGATAGATCCCAAAGCAGTTAAAAAAAAAAAAGCACCGGTATCAGTGATATCAGTGATAAAAAAAGCTCTGTAGAAGAGAGAAAAATGAGGAAGACTTAGATAAAAAGGGGAAAAAGGAATTCATGAATAGTTGACTCAGATATGGGAACGTCCCTGGGAGCTCAAACATCAGGAGGTTAAAGTCCCTGATATCTCAGTGGTAACAATTTATCAGCAGGAACTTTTAAAGTTACTCTTGCTGGTTGGTCTGTGGGAAGGCAGGAAACTTGCTACCTGGGTCAACTAGGTAGATCCATGCTGTTTGTTCCATTGTTCTGTTTGTCTTGCAATATTATCGTTCGTTTTGTTCGAGCTTAAGTTAATGTCTGCAGGGATGTTACTGAAGCCATCCAGTGGATCAGAGAGAAGGAGCCTCTTCTCATCTCTGAGGACTATGGCAAAGATCTTGTCAGTTCTGAGGCCCTGTTTCACAGTCACAAAGGACTGGAGAGGAACCTTGCAGTCATGGAGGACAAGGTAAGCCACTTTGGAGGAAGAGCTGGCCTCTGGAGCTCAAAAAATAAATAAGTATTTAGTGATCAGCTTAGCTTACCCTACTGCCAATATCAACAGTGACATAATAAATTCACTTTGCAATGAAGGAGAAATTCTGTGATACTTGAATATATTTGCTTAATGTAATTCATACTTGATCACAGATACTGGAAAGCTCTCATTTTTATTTAAATTGCTTTCATTGAAATGTACATATATGCTTACATTCTCTTGAGTTTTGTATTTTACTTCACAATTTAAGAATAAAAGGAAACAGTACCTCCAAGATGACTCTATAATCTGCAGCTAGGCTCCGTCTTTCTTTTTGCCTATTGAAGCCTTTGCCTATTGAACCTTTTTTCTATTGAAACTGAATCCTGTTATTTTATGATTCACTCTGTAAATCAGAAAAAAAAATTTTTTCTTCTTCTTTTTATTATAAACTCTGAGACACTTATGGTAAATCCGCAGTTAGGCTCTTCTGAATCAGAAAATCCATAGTCCCTATGTTTAAAGGATCAGAGATCAGTATACTAGAACTCAGAACAAGGCAAAAGGATCACTAAGCACCTTTTTATTTTAAACCTCTGTTTACCTTTCCACTTTAGCCATGATTTAAAACAAGTACTACTGAGTGTGCACAGAAGAGCCAGCGATAGATCCAGACTTGCTGTGTTTTAACTACAACCAAACTGACTCTAGGCAGTTTCTCCAAACTTCTGTGACACTTTATTTAAACTGTAACAAGTGAAAAGTCAGCTTATCTATATTTTGCCACAAGAGCCCAGCTTTTGAAGAATTGTCCCTAAAAAAGTCTGGCATTACTGAAATTTTAACCTTTGGAGAAGATACATGTTTCTGATGCCCAAAGTACTATTTATGGATACAGAACAATGGTGAGGGACAGAATTAGGTTAAGACCTTACTTCTGACACTAGCTGAATGACTGTGAGCAAAGAAACCCTGTTGACACATGAACGAAGAATAGAGAGTTTCTACTTTAATAGATTATTTAATGAATAATATGAAATGAGTAAATAGATGTAAAGTGTTGAGCGCAATGACCAATAAAATGTACTCAGTAAATTGTTATTGATACGATGGGTTAATATAGTAATAAAATATGTCAATTAAATGTATTTATAAATTATTAGTCATATAATTGTTTTTATTTGAACTTTGCCAGGAGTCAGAGTGCTTGGGTTGTCTTCATTAAGTTTCTATTCCCTTCCACAGGTAAAGGAGCTGTGTTCCAAAGCAGACAAGTTGATGATCTCTCATCCAGATGAAAGTCAGATCAAAGAAATGAAAGAAGACCTGATCTCCAACTGGGAGCACATACGTGCCTTGGCTACTACCAGATACGCAAAGCTGCAGGCTGCTTATGGGTAGGAAATTTCTCCCCACTATTGTTCTTTCTGCCTCTACAGAGCCCACACATGCTGTCAAACGCAGAACAGTGCAATGGGTAAGGCACAGAGGGGCTCGACTCTCCTGCTTCATCAGTAGAGGAAAACGAAGTTTTAATTTTCTGAGAGAAAATTTTAAATCTATGTAAAACTCAGCTTCACAGCTCTACTCATTCATATCCCCCCGTTTTATCATTTCTAGGATACTATAAAGTAGCCTATAAAGCGGGAAAACTCCTGGCTCTGGCTAAGGAGCTAAAATATTTTTTAAAGGAGTAATATTAAAATAACTCCAGAATTATCTCCTGACTGTAGGTTAAAAGCTTGCAAAATTTGTGATAACCAAGTGTCATTGTAGTAGTTAATTATGTGATTAGTAGTCACTTCAGCAGAAGATAGTGTTTATCTTATTATTACAATTTAAAACCAAGTGGCAAACATTTATTTTGAATAGGAAAGCAGTTTTAAAAGTTCCTCTTTTTTATTAATAGTTACATGAGGTGAAAATACATAAGGAATTCTAATGCTAATTCTAGCCATTCTTTCTACAGGTGCTTTCTGTTATTTGCATAACATGTATTTATTTATTGGCTGCATTGTGAATATTTTACTTCTTTCAAATATCTTTCAGTAGACAAGAACTTGTAGGGATTTAATATCCATGAAAGGAAGAGTGTCACAATGACACACATGCTTACCCTAGGATGTACAGCCTGATGTGGAGGACTTGCAGCCTATACTGGGAAAAGGAATCTGATCCTTTAGCAACAGGAAGTACATAGGGGGAAGGGAAGGGTTCAAATTGATACATGAGGGACCTCATATATCTTAGGTCAGCTCCCCTCTAATTCTTCCTTCAAAGTCCTTTCAAACCACGTTTTACTCTTCTGTCTTTTACCTCTACATTTCCACAGGTACTATCGGTTCTTATCAGACTATGATGAGCTCTCAGACTGGATGAATGAAAAGACAGCTGTGATCAATGCTGATAAGCTGCCAGAAGATGTGGCTGGTGGAGAAGCCCTACTAGACAGGCATCAGCAGCATAAGGTAGAAAACAAAGGCCTTCCCAGGAGGAGAAAGAAGAAGGGTAGGAGCAAGGGAGAGATGTGCCAAGAATGCCAGATTTCTTGCTGTATTTGAATTTTTTTTTTTTTCTGTTGGCCAAAGCATGAGATTGACTCTTATGAGGACCGATTTCAATCCGCTGATGAGATCGGTCGAGAACTACTGGAGGGCCAGCATGAAGCCTCTGATGAAATTCAGGAAAAGGTAATCTAATTGAGCAGGGCTTGAGAGATTTGTGTTAAATATTTAGTATTCATTTAATCATCTAATAAGAACAGCGAGAGGATGGAAATAATTTAAACACACCACTGATGTGGATGCCATTTTCATACTGCTTCCATTCATATGGGCAGTAGCCAAACTGAGGGATCTGAAACAAGTGCTTTGAGCTTTATGTCATTGACTCTGCTTTCCGTCTCATTTGAAATGTCCATACCGTTTTGCTTTGCTGTGTTTGCTGTTCTGACACATATCCATGCTCATCTTCAGACTGTAAATTCAATGGACTCTGTCTTATTCATAGTCTTTGAGTTTCTCATAGTGTTAAGAACAATGTGTGACCATGGCTGATAGCTTTATCCCTTCTTCTTTTCTCTTATAACACTATTAATCTAGTTTTTTGTTTCTGTGTCTATGTTTCTCAAATTTGAAACATTCGAACTTCTACTGAGTGAGGAAATTCCAAGCTCCCAGATCAGAGGAGCCCTACCTTAACCCCTAAATACAGAGAGATTTTGCACTATTCACAGCATCCAGGCACTCTTAGGAATGATAATCACAGTAAGTTTTTTTTTTTTTTTGGTACTGGGGATTGAACTCATGACCTTGCATTTGCCAAGCAAGCACTTACACCGCTGAGCTAAACCCCTGGCCCCACAGTAAGATTTTTATCTGCTTTTCATCTCACTAGATTCCAAACACAGCCTTCAACTTAGTGCAGCAGATGAAGTTGCCATGACCATAATTTTAGCTTCTCAAATATTCTGTGACAACATTATAATACAGATTTTATTTTTTGTCAAAACACTAAATTTCTGAAAACTTAGCTATTATTATTATTATTATTATTCCAGGATTCTGAGAATTTGTGTTGCTTTTTTGATGGCATCAACTGAAACAGTTAAGGAACAGAAAAAGGTATCAGCCATGTGTTATGGCTTGAACTTCTTGGGCAAATTCTTGTTCAAGCGCAGGACTTTTTTCTGTAAGAATGCTTCCCCCCCTTTCCTTGATGGTTATTTTTTTCAGAATAAAATCCTAACTTCTTAGTCTGACATTTTAAACACTTCAAGAAATTGACCCTAATGAAACATCTACCCATTTTAAGACATTTAATTTTTCCCTCTCTCAAACATATTATATAATCTAACAATTACTTGGTATCCCAATAATACAGTTTGCTCATGGTAATATGTTCTCCAACAACCCTGATATTTCTCTATCTCTAAATTTCTGTTTAGTATGAAACTTCTCATAGTTTCCCACATTTTTACTCCTGAATTCCTCTTTACCTTCCTTTTTACATATACAAAGTATGCTGTGTCTGTTTTATGGGACTGCAATTTTGCTATACTAAAACTATTTGCTTAGATGTTGGAACCATAAAAGAAAAACATTATTGCTATTAATTTTCCTATTCTTCAAAAGGCTTTGACTTTACTAAATGCTCAGTAAGTATAAAGTCCAATGAATTAATTAAGTGTCTTCTTTCCAAAGATGACAACGCTTACCAACAACTGGGCTACCCTGCGGGAACTGTGGAATGAGCGTCAGCAGAAGTACCAGCTGTGCTTGGACTTTCACCTCTTCAGTCGAGACCGTGAGCAAGTAGACACCTGGATGAGAAGACAAGAGGTAACAGAGGCTTCAGAGATCTCTTCTCTCATCTCTCATTTACCTTTCCAACGAGATGCTAGCTTAGGTTGCTGGGAGTTGGGGAACGATTCATGACAAAAAGAAGATAACCTGCTCTGTAAGGCTCCTATAATTGTCTCATGGGTAAAAAAGGCACAGAAAGATTTTTGAAATACATTGCAACAGGATTATACCTCAACTGAGCATGAGGAAAATGCATATCAAATTGAGAAAGGCTAAGAATGAAAAACAATGTGATGAGTCAGGCAGGATTAATCAGAGGAGATTTCCTGGAAGAGATGTGTGGTTCTCTGGAGGCAGTTTTGAGAACTCAAAATAATACCTATATTGATTGAGTTTCATAAAGATAGATCTAAAGTTATAGGAGAGAAAATCATTCTAGAACACTGCCAAGGAGGTCTGAAGATTATGTTGTTTGAAGTTAATTTCTGTACAGTATTTTAATTTATGCCAATTCCTCCTTGCCGTGCAATTCTCTTGCCTACATCCTTTAATCCTCGTCTCAGTGCTATTCCAAAGAAATGTTTCTTACTAACAGAGTTATCTGGATATCTCTTTTCATCTTTGATAGGCTTTCTTGGAAAATGAAGAGTTGGGAAACTCAGTGGGGAGTGTAGAAGCCCTAATTCAGAAGCATGATGACTTTGAGGATGCCTTTATTGCCCAAGAAGAGAAGATCATAGTAAGAAATGGGCTCTAGTGGGTTGGGGCATATGCTTCCTGTTTGTATATATTATTTAATCTAATGCATCTGTAAGTAGAATCAATACTATAGCATGAGACATATTCTTGATAAAGTTCTATCCATGTTTTTTGGTGGTGATATTTCCTTGCAGATTTTAAAATTTCTTTGATTTAATTTTATAAACATAAATGTTTTGAAAGCTAAAATTTAATAAACACTGATCTTTAGAAAAAGACATATGGAATAATAAACATACCCATTTTATCGATACATTTCTTTTTTCTCCAAAGCTTATTAATAAAGTTTTTCAAGATGGTAGGATATTGCTTCTTTTAAGGAGTTCTAGCATATGTTTTTTTCCCCAAAATATAAATAAAATTATTGGCTTCATAAGATATAAGTAATTATTAGCAAAACACTTGAGTCTATTTTTGGCTTTTCCTTTCTATTAGTATCTTGATACAGTTTGCTCTCATAATGTCTAGATATCTAAGTAATCTGTTTTTTTCCTTTATGTTATTCATTCCCTTATAATGTCTTCATCTTTGTGTTTCTCATCTAATGCTAGTAACAAATATTTTTTTTTACTGTCAACTTGAGCTATAACTTCCCAGAAAACTGGGCAACATATAGGCAGGATTCAAAGAAATTTGGGGTATCCCAAATGTGTCTTTGTCTGCCTCCTAAGTTGATGCAACTTTAAATACACATGTACACACACACACACACACACATCACCAGTATCAGAAATGACAAATTCTACATCTTTCCTTTTCACCAATGCAGTGCATAATATGTTCCTTTATTAAGCCATAGCTTAATTTGGTGGTTCTGATTGGTAAATACTGAGCATGATTATTTTATAGTGTTATTTATTTTAGATTTTCTATTTCAGTCAATCTATTCTGAGTTGCCACAATTTGGGAAATTTATGAATGAATATGAGTAAAACCACATTTCTATAATTTCTGACACATCTCCCTCAGAGATATAGATAGGCAGCCTTACCTGTCTGTCTATCTGTCTGTCTATCTATCTATCTATCTATCTATCTATCTATCTATCTTTCCATCTATATGATACATAAATAAGAGAGAGATGCTGGATAAACTGACCATTGCACATGAGTGTCATTGATACTGCTTCCTCTTAAAAGATTTAAGAGTAGATAAAATATTTACCTTATATTGACATGTAAATGAATTGAAAAATATTGTGATACAGAGAAATAAGTGACATGTCTATGGCATATATTTTCAATAACAGTTGATAAAGAAATCATAACTGGGACCTAAATCATTCATGCTGAAATTTGTCATTTTCCTTTATTGCTATGTTTTATCTTTAAACAGCTACTTGAACTGTGACACTTCTCAGTGGTCACTGGAGGGAACACCACTCTATTTCGTTGTTGTTGTTATTTTGTTTTAGACCTTAAAAGAGACTGCCACCAGACTGATTGACAAAGGTCACGTTGATTCAGACAACATCGCTGCTATCCGGGACGGGGTATGCCGACCACAGCCTCTACCTGCCTGCTTATGCACTGAGATCAGGGAGAGTGTTGGGAGCATTGGCTGGGGTGGGAAGGGAGTCTCGTGTATTCATGTTTGGTTCCGCTGACAGTGAATTTTCTCCTGGTTTTGCAGCTTTTGGCTCGGCGTGACGCTCTACGTGAAAAGGCTGCCACTAGACGGAAAATGCTGTCAGATTCCCTGCTTTTGCAACGTCTGTATCAAGACTCAGACTACCTAAAAAACTGGATCAACAAGAAAAAAAAGTTGGCCGATGATGAAGATTACAAGGTAGGCATAGTTCCAAGTCCTGCACATACTCATCAGGAGGGTCTTCATTTCCTGTTGTTGAGCCACAATAATCTGACATCTAAAACTCAAAGGACACAGCTGGCTCCAGGCAGAAATTGCACTGTGGAAGCAGTGGTAGTAGGAAGCCATTCAATCCATTCTGTGAAAGTAGGCAGCATGTGTTTGCATTCTGTACAGTAGTTGCATTTCTGACCAATGGACAATTTGTGTGCAAAGAGAATACAGAATAATTTTCAACTCTCATGATAGTTCTGATTGACTGTTGGTGGTAGTATGGGTTGTTATATTCAAAATGATCCCCAAGCCACATCCACATTGGATACAAATAAATGTTGGACTGATTTGTCATTCTTTGACATGTGTAGAATGCAGTACTCATATGAGTTTCCCAAGCATTTGGCAAAAATTCTACTTCTTTCTATCTTCTTCTTAGTACAACTAGATTTATAGTGAAAGTAATCCTTTGTCCTCAAAAACTTTGCCTCTCATTCTTCGCTTAATTATTTTGGTTTGTCATCTTAGGATACACAGAACTTGAAAAGTCGGGTTCTGAAGCAGGAAGAGTTTGAAAAGGAATTGGAAGCTAATAAGATCATGCTCCAGAACCTTGAAAAAGCTGGCCAGGAGATGGTGGATGAGGGCCACTACGCTTCTGAGGAGGTGACAGCCCGTGTCAGTGAGGTTGTGAGACTCTGGAAGGAGTTGCTTGAGGCTACTGAACAAAAAGGTTAGTTCCAAAAATTTTGATGATGAACTAACCCCTAATTTTCAAACCTACCGCCTATATTTTACCATTGCCAATTTGCCAGATGACCCATGGAGAAGGGATGCTGCCATTTGTTTTCTTCTGCTGGCCAGTGCTTTGAAACCCAACCTAAATTATCACACAATACAGCAACACAACTTTTCTTCATGCAGAAATTACTTTTTGTTTTCTTCACTATTCTATTTTTCTTGTATTAAATAAATATCCACAAATCATGGATATTATTTTAATGCTATTATTATTTGATTGTATTAATTAGATTATTAATATAATCTTCTTTATTGATCAGATTTTACATACCTTGGTTCTATAAAATAGGCCTACTATGAATGAGTCATAAAAATAGCCATTAAAAATAGGCATCAAGAAGTTAGATATGAAAATATTATTTTTGCTACATATCATGTGCCATAGTGTTTTATCCTCCTTCTCCTCTCTCTTCATATATGTTTTTTGTTCTGGAGATTGAACCCAGGGCCTTCACACTGAGCTATATTTTCAGCCATTTTTTAATTTCATATTTTAAGGCATAGCAAGTAGCTGAATTGCATAGACGTGGCTCAAACTTGGACTCTTTTTGCCGTAGCCTCTCAGAGTGCTGGAATTACAGGCCACCATGTGTATCTAGTATGACCTTCTTAAAGACTTTGGTAACTTGTTGCTTTATTCACTCATATAAAATATTTTTGTATGCTTGCATAATTCTACCTCTCTTTTACTTATATTTTATTTCATTTTTAACTTTGAAAAAGACTTATTGGAAATTAGCATGAATAATTAGTTTTTTCTGTTAGCACTCTACTTGTTGGGAATATCATATACAGACATGACTCTGCATTGCTTACAGAAGATACATGTTATCTTGATAACTTTGGTCATTACCCTAATTTTTGTTTTTTTTTGGGGGGGGTGGGTGAATCCTCCATAATCATAACAATGTCACTGATATTTCCTACCATCAGAAAATGAAGTAATTGCTTTGCAGAAATAATGCAAATAATTGCTGTAAGCTCATAGAATAAAGAATTTAGCCCAGTATAGTATAAATAATCAAGATATTTCATGGAAGAGAAAATTTGTGATCATGGTTTTTGATGAACAGGCACCAATAGAGAGGACAATGAAGGCCAAAGAAACTTCAAATTTTAGACTGAATCAACCCAACATTTAATACTTTACCTGGACAGTACAATGCTTGAGTCTGAATCCTTTACAAAGAAAGGTCTGATTAGAGTAACAAATGACATGCAAAAATATTTAACATGGCGTTAAAAAAAAGTAAAACTGTATTTCTCCAAGCAGTATAATTTCCTGCTTTTCATTGTTTTGAGAACATTGAAATATTTAAAATCAAACCCCATCAAAATTCCAAATTCAAAATGGTTTCTTGTATATAAAGACAAGGAGGCAGTTATCTTATTTTTCTCTTCAAAATATCAAAAGACTGTACTTTCCCTTAAAGCTGAAGGAAAGCATATCTGACTTACACCTAACCTGTTTCCCCAGGGACCCAGCTGCATGCAGCAAATCAACAACTACTCTTTGAAAATGGTGCAGAAGACCTGAGGCGTTGGCTGGATGAGGTGGAGAGTCAGGTCATCTCTGAGGACTATGGGAGAGGCCTGGCTGATGCACAGAATCTACTCAGGAAACATGGCCTCTTGGAGTCGGCTGTGACAGCTCGTCAGGTTTGATGTTAATTCTTTGGTTAACTGTAGGCAACTGACTATACCCTGTGAGGCCTTCCAGAATCAGGAGGCACCGTTAAGAAGAAAATAAGATAGCAAGGAATCAAATGTCAGCTTCCTCCTCCCAGTTTCTACTCTTACTAGCCATTCTCCTCAAAGAGTTTCCTCAGAACTCTTGATGTGAGATTTTATTGTCTCTTCTAAACAAAAATACTACTCTCTTCATTCAGAAACCCAGATATTTTAAACCAATGTTTGTTACTGTATATTATATAAAATACTAGATTTCATTTTAGCATGCTTTTACATGCATGCGACATACTTTGATCATTTTCACCTCTTTCCCTTACCCCTCTTTCCAGTTGTTTGACAGACGGCTTTGTGTGATCTTTGAGAGACTATTTCACATCCAGTTGTTTCAGTATCATCATTCATAAAATAAGCATACTGAATGTCATTTTTCCCATTTTGATTTTATCATTTAAAGTCTGAAACTTTAGTCTATGCCATCAAAACTTTTTAGTTAGAAAATTAAAATTCATAGATATAAAGTGATTTTTTTCAGTGTCACATAGAAAATTGACTTTGCGGCCAGGAATATGATACAGATTTCTGAGTTGGTAGTTTCTGGGTTATTGCTCCAAATATCTCCCCAGACTTCTATTTAAAATAAACTTACTCAGCAAGTTTCCATAGCATGGATAAGGAAAGTTTGGGAAGAATTCAATGGAAATCCACTTTCAGGTGACTTTATTTCTTATCTTAAGGAAGTTTGGTTTATCTAAATTTGATTCTGCTATTTCCTAGATCTTCACTTTTAGAATACAGTATTTAAAATGTCTGATCTTTGGTTACTCTAAATTAAATAGGAAAGACAGGATAACCTGTAGAAAACATAAAATTAAACCTCTGCTATGTAGCTTTAAGAATGGCTTGGTGAGGTTTTAAATAAAGTAAAAAGCTAGAGATTGGATAATCATACAAATGACTTTGCAATCTACATACAATTGTAGTTTGGAATAGATTTTTAAGAAAAAGGAGGATATACTTTTTTCACTTCTGTTAAAAAAAGTTTTTGCTTTTTAATATTTAAGAAATAAGTGTGTGCAACCCCTATCTGGGAATGTCAGAGTGGCTGATCACCAGGAATTGCTTTCCCAACAAGTCAGAGGCTAAGAAATGCTACTGGCAAAGTAAATTATAGATGTGCAACATTAAAGTTGAAAAATATCTTCAGTATCTTTTATTCTAATGTCTTTAGTATATAAGTGGTAAACTAAGAACAAAATAAGTGGAAAATCTTTCCTAAAATCAAATTTCAATCTATCCTGAGGCATCTTGCATGGCCTTAGGGGATTTCAAAGAGAACACTGAATCGACAACAATGTCAGTATTTGAAAATCACTCTATTAGGATGTTGTCCGGCTCCTAAGAAATGACAAAACTTAGCTAGTGGGAGATCTTAATTTCAATTCTTTCTGTAGCCTTTAGTTCTTATGGAGCAATGAGTGTATGATTTAAGAATCATCGATACCTAATGTTTTGTTTCAAAGCAAGGAGACATAGCTCAAATTATTTATACTTTGAGTACTGGATGACAAAATAGAAAATTAAAACTAATAGCTGATGTTCCTCTATTTCTTGAAAAATTCCTTTATGAATCATATCCTCCTCAAAAACAAACAAGCAAACCAAAAAAGGAAAAAAAAAAAAAGGAAAACAGTGCTGGTTACTATGTTTTCACCAGACTATGTATTGCTGATCTCATTAATAAAGCTGGAATTCTTTTCATATCTATTTTAACAAAGGATACCACTAGAATTTTATTTATGGGAAGATCAGCACCCTATTTCAGTGCCTCTCCTATTTTAGACATGACCCAAATGGGGACAGCTGTCCTGTGGCTAAAGAAATGTCATTGAATCTAAGATTCTGACATTTTTTCGGGAAGCAGCATTTTGTCTTGTAGCTTTTGTTGCTTTTATACAACAAACTTAACTCTCAGAATGTTTGGTTTTCACTTGAAAATATATTTCATTCAAAAGAGAAAAAGAATGTGTTAACACAGGTAGAAAAAGCCTCTCACTGGCTTCCTTGGGTCTATAGTTTATCAGCACCTACAATTTACGCAGTCATTCTTGTCTGCCTCTGATTTCCTTGGAGCATTTTGTCCTTTATGAAAGTCACTTTACAGCTTTTTTTTTTTAAATAGAAAATCTCTTACCTTGATGATGTGTGCCTTGATATAACAGCCTCACCCGCTCTATTTCTCTGATTTAATTAGCTACCCCAACATGATACATGTAGGAGGTGGTGATGCCATTATTATCACCTCACATCACCTAGAATTCCAGGCTCTTTGTACAAAATGATGGGATTTCTTGACACAACTTCTATTTTTCCATCAGGATCAAGTGGACACCCTAAAAGACATGGTGGCTCATTTTGAAGAAATAAGCCATCCTGATTCTGGGGACATGAGGGTGAAGCAGGAGTCCTTGCTGTCCCGGTTTGAAGCTCTAAAAGAGCCACTGGCTACTCGGAAGAAGAAGCTCATTGATCTACTCCGTCTGCAGCAGATCTGCAGAGACTCAGAGGATGAGGAGGCCTGGATCCAAGAGACTGAACCCTCAGCAGCTTCCACCCAGCTTGGTCAGTGCAATCTGAGCAGATTGATCCACAAGGAGAAAATCAAAGTCTGCAGATAAATGTTTGAGAGATCTGGGCTCCAGCAGTGAAGGGGGTTGAAAGTTTTCTCTCAACTTTTCCCCATTCCACTTGTGAAAATTTGTCCAGACAGCCATACATTTTTATATAGTTTTAATCTTGCCAACAAATTCACTCATGGTTCCTCCTCAAGTGTATTCACACCAAGTATTGTCATCTAGCTTATTAGCAGTCCCTTTTATAACTATGAAAGCTATTACAAAGAGGAAGTAATAGATACAATGCTATTGTTTTACACTTTGGAGACTTAATGTGCAAGTGTTAACACCAGGACACTTATACTGAAGTAACACAGGAAAAAGTGGAGAGAAATATAGTGCAATATTGTGCCCACTTATTGGGGACATATATGTGGGACTGTACAATAAAAATAAAGGTCTAGTATATAGAAACTTTTAAGAAAACCCTGTAGTAAACACAAGTAATTTCAATGACTTTTATTAGAAAAACACAGAGAATTCCTTGAGAGGTATTTTGAATGGAATGCATAGGGAAAGAAAGTTTCAATGGAAGAGACCAGAACCACGGTTAGGGGAGAGGGAGGGTAAGGCAGACACTAAGGACTGGAGATTTTAGAAGCTTGAGAAATTCACAGTAGTCATATTCACTGACTGATATGAATGTTAGGCAACAAATGAAACAGTTTTAGCAAGCTACCTCTATCCCTTAAGATAATCTCAAACCTTGAAATTCTTTCTCTGTAGGCAAGGACTTGGTTGTAGCCAAGAAACTTCTAAACAGGCATCAAGTCATCATGGCAGACATTGCCATCCATGAGCCACGCATCAGAGTCATAACGGAAAAGGGAAACACAATGGTAGAGGAAGGTATGTAATGTATGATTCAAATTAACTTTCTCTGTATGGTCCCAGCTGGCTCATGGGAGGGGCAGATTGGCCTCTTGCTTCTCTTCCCAGCCCCTGAAGGTGGTTTTCTTTCTTTCTTTGGCTTGGAAATCACAGAAATTCTTGATTCTACTCTGTCTTGGTTCTTCCAGGACTGAGTTTATCATGGGACTGATTTAGAGATAGTCATACAGTAAGATATGACCTTTCCAAAGACTCTGCTTCATGTGTTACATATCCCTCTGCTGTTATGTGGGTATTTTAAAGATTTCCAGTTTATTGTGAGCCCCCAGGAATTCCCTGGCCAATGTCTTCAAGTTGTCCTTTCCTCATCATCTACGAGTTTCCTGAGGGATGAGAGTAAATGAGTAATGAATCAGATGTCCCAGTGGATCTTTGTGTGTAGCTCTGACTCTCCATCAGTGTGGCACCCTCCCATTGAGTACTTTGTCTGCCAAATTCTAGTTGTCTTGTGTTTCTCAAGCTCTGATCTTTGTCTCCTCAGCTCAAAGCCTGAGTTGAGAAGACTGCATTCTGTTTGAGTTAGCACTTCTAGCACTGCATGCAAAAACTGCTCAGGACATGCCCTTTAGCCATTACAGGATATAACTTACTTCATTCCTACCTTTTACTTTTCTGAAGTCAATTATATCTTGTCTGTCCTCTTATCTAGCTGTTTAGAATGGAATACCAATTCCTTTAATAAATTTCTGAAGATCAGAAATCTATTGATTTTATGATTTATTCTAGTGAATACATGCTTTTGATACTCTGAGTGTAAACCATACTAGTCTTTCATTTTCTGGCCTGCATTTCTTAGACCACACTAACATACTCACCATCACATATACTAGTTTGGCTCCCCCATTGCTGTCTTTTCTCAGGTAGAAGATTTCAATTCTCAGGGAAGTTAAGAAAATGTTCAAATGGGAAGGAGAGAAGGGAAAGGGGAGGGGAAAAGGAAGGCAGGGAAAAGCAAAAAGAGAGAGAGAGAGAGAGAGAGAGAGAGAGAGAGAGAGAGAGAGAATGGAAACAAAGCTTTTTTAAATAAAGAGGGGAAAAAAGTTAAAGGGAGGGTAGGAGAATAGAAAAAAAAGAATCACATTATATCCTGTAAAAGTACAAAATCCCCATGATGAGTGTGATCATTATGCATACCTAAAATGTACCAATACAAATAATTTTCTTTCAAAAAAATAAAAGAAAATTGTGACTTTAGCTAAATGTAGCACCATTCCAATAGCTGCCTTTCTTTTCCCAGCTTACAAAACACTTAGATCCTGTACGGCATTAATGAGGATCATATTCAACTTCTTTCCAGTTAGTAAACAGTTCTTTTGCTCAATTTTACTGGAAATCACAAACTGGAAAAAGTATAGCTCTGCTAATAGCTTGGAATCCAGAGTTGCAATGGTCCTGAGCCCTCTGGGACACAGAATGCTTATACTTGTTAACACTTAGTGTCTAAAGTCTAAGCCTTCAGTCACCTCTTGTCAGCTCTGTAGTAGCTGATACTAACACTATGAAGTTATCCATAACATCTTTTAACAGCTTCCTTGGGTTCCACTGATGTCTGCTGCTGATTACTATGGTCAACACTAGTTGAGAAAGCCCATTGCAACTACTGGTATCTGTTGGCTGCTAGTGTTTGCTCTCTGTTTCTGGAACTCTTCAGGAATAGAAATCCCTGGTATTTTTTGCTCTTTACTTTTTAAGCAACTGCTCAGCCCATAGCACTTAGGATAAAAATTCAGAGTATAGTTACAGGACCTTTGAGAAACAAAATTTGTGCACATTTTCACGACCATTTTACAAGAATTTATATGAACAGAGCCTGTGCTGGAGCATAAGAGTTCAGCACACCAGAGAAAGTCCTGCTAGGGTAGCACAAACATCATGGTAGGAGTGCTACATATATAGTGCTGCTTCTATAGAGCAACAGAAGAGGCAGACCCACCTACTGCCGTCAGGGTAGATACTTCCTGAAGCTGGTGTAAGGTACATATGGAGCTGTGACTGTCCTGTGAGGTGTATCAGGAAAAGCAGCAGTATGACCACTGTCCTGTCTCTGTAAAGTGGAGGAGTTAAAATCAGACCACTTCCACTTTGAGGGGTTCTCCAGGAGGGCTACCATGTCAGCTACTGCTTATTGGGGTTCGGGGATTTTAGGGATGCTAACAATGAGTCCAGACTCCTCCTCGATATCTGCCCCATTAGAGGCAGTTTCCCAGATACTTCTCATGGAAGTAGCATCAGCAACAGGAATGGCAGGAACTGGCATTACACGTTACATTTTTCAGAGTAGCTGAGAAGAAACCTTAGGGGTTGTAGGAGGTCACTCGGGCAAGTTATCACAGTCTATCCTCAGAAGACCTTGGGGGAGTAAAGGGAAGTGACGTGGGGGAGCGATGGCTGTTGGTAGAACCACAACCCCTTTAGCTGTCCTGGGCAAACAGAAGGTCAAGTTGATCGAGTTACTTCTGTATAACTCACTTTGCTTTTCATCTATGGTATAGGACATTTTGCTGCAGAAGATATAGCCTCGAGGGTTGAGAGTCTGAACAAGAACATGGCGTCTCTCTGTGCTCGAGCTAAGAGGCGGCAAGATGACCTTGAGGCTAATGTCAATTTCCAGCAGTACCTGGCTGACCTGCATGAAGCAGAAGCGTGGATTAGAGAGAAGGAGCCAATTGTGGACAACACTAACTATGGGGCTGATGAAGAAGCTGCTGGGGTGATGTACTATTTCTAGTGAATACTCACCAAATGCTTCCAAATTATTAATTTAAAGTTTATGCAGATTGTAAGATAGCTACACTTTCTTCTGGGTTATTTAGGGATTCCAAAGTGATTGCTTCTGGCTTTCATCTTCTGGAATACCCTCAGAGTTAACAATGAGTCCTAAAAGTGTACTACATTTTTCAATACCAGAAAAAATGCCTTGATTCTCTGGAATCTAAACCCAAAAGGCATGACCAAAAAAGCATGGTTATCTGTGTCCCATTCCGAACTTCTCAGAGTAAATGTAGACTTTCATAAAGCAACTATTGTTTTAATATATAGGCATTTTAATTTTTTAAGCAAATATTACCAGACAGACAGATATTTTGGGACAAGAAGAACCTCAAATATCACAATTACATTTTATATCCATTGTCATATGGGTTCATTGTCATTCTGTTCATTGTCATATGGGTACTCTTTATAGTATTTTAGAAATCATAGGCATTAGAAGTAGTGAGTTAACTTATAAGTTATGTTAATATTTATCCTACAATGTAACATTACCAATATTTTAGATATGATGTTTATAGATTAAATATGTTCAAATTTGAGCTAACCTAGAGTTCAGAAGGTATATTGAAATTTTATTTGTTTATTAACTTGATCTTTGAGAACCTTTCAAGCATAGGATTAAAGAAAAAATCATTCATAAATGAAGGAAAGTAGCTTTCACCAGAATTAAGACAGTCACCATAATCCAAAATAATAGTGGTTGAAGCATCTTGCTAGTGTGTTGGTTATTCCTACTGCATTTGTTCTGATGACCTTCTTATCCATAAATCCAGGCTCTTCTCAAGAAGCATGAGGCCTTCCTGGTGGATCTCGATGTGTTCGGAAACAGTATGAAAACACTACAGGATCAAGCAGAAACCTGCCAGGTAATAAGGACTTAGCCGTGACAGGAATTCCATCCCTTGCCACAGAAGCAAAGGGATTTTCTTTATTACCAATTGTTACTTCCTAAAAGCCAGAAAATAATTTCTGGGAAAGTACTAAAATTTATAATCTTTTAGTCAGGAGCTACAACATCTTTATCGCATCAATGGAGATTTAATTCAAAAGAAACATTCAATTAACATTATAATGTGTTCATTGATGTCTGTTTTGGTTTTCTCTTTTTTTATATATATATCTTGTCTCCCCTCTTCCTTCTCGGTCTCTTTCCCTTTCTTTCTGCTTTCTGGATTCCTTTTTAATCTTCTTAATTTCTTTCCTTCATTCTTTAGCCTTTTAATACTAATGCTTATGAATTGTCTACCATAGGCAGGCATAATTAAAAATAATTTTGACTTGCATGACAATTGCATTTAATTCAGGGACCAGAAACTTAAACAATAAGTGTATATAGTACATGTATGAACAACAACAAAAACATTACCAAAGAAGGAACCTTCTGTTACTCTGAAGTAACAATGCTAGAAGACAAAAAATTCCATAACTAAGAGCAACCATTTTGTCTGGGTTCTTTTTTGCTTAAGTCCTTTTTGTCTGGATGCAAAGAAAAACTGTTTTCCTAGTCTATAATACATGTGAAGCACAAAACAAGCAAGTATATTTGGGAAATTAGAAATGAAGTTGGTTAGAATGTGGGATCATCTAGTCCGCGAGGTAGAAGGGAGTGTTATCAAGAGTGATGAAACTGGAATCAAATGAATCATATAAAATTGTTTACTGTATGTAAAGGAAGAAGAAAAAAGAGACAAAATCTTACATTCAAAGATTCTTTCTAGGGAGCAGCACAGAATTTGTGTACACATGAACTAAAGAGAAAATATAGGCTCAGTATGTCAAGTCAACATGCATTTATGGTGCTCCTGGCTGCAACTTTGCCAGGCTATCCACAGAGGGTAGATAGGCAAACAGACAGACAGACCTATGTGTTACACAGTGGAAGGAAAGCAGTAACTGAAAGATGTCAAACCTAAGGTTGCATAAGGTAAGGTCTATCATCAATGCCAATCTAAAAAGGAGAGTGGGTGATTGCTTAGGGAAAAAGGGTTATGGTTTGCTCATTCATTCAGAGATATGATATTTGCAGAAAATAAAACTCCGAGAAAACTCTCCCTTGGACAGCAGGTTGATTACTAAAAGTGAGACAGAAGATGTTATTGATATAGTTTATGTTCTCAATTTAAAAAAATTTTAGGCCTTAACCTTGCTGTAGATTAACTATCCCTAAAGTACCATACAAGGTCCACAGTTCCTTGACATAATGACTGAAAAACCAGCCAGGAAGAGAGAATTGTTAGTAGAGGCCCAGGGGAATGGCAAGGTGGAGACCACAGTGAATCTTTCACTGTAACGGTTTTCTGAAATTCGGATATACATAGCCTCTTCTGGCCTTCTTAGAGAAACATATTACTCCTGGCACCTCAAGTAGACTGGCTTAGAGCATTTAATGTTTCTGACAAACTGCATATTTGCTTGTTCAATCTGTGTTCATATCTCCTAAATTACTAGCACCCATGATACATGTGACAGTATGTCAGTATCACCAAAAACCATTATTATTGTCACCTCTTTTTATTTTTGGCCTTTAGATATTTATTTATTTGTCCATATTTGCAGTGTGTAATGATTACATTTATCCTCAGGAGTCGATCTACATGACACATCTTGATAGTCTTTTTTTCTCCTCACTCCTGTCCCTCCCTGCTCCTTCTAACTTTTGATTCCCCTCCCATTTGCAAAAACTCTATTTCCATTTTTTCCAATTATTTTCATCCCATTTATTTCCTTTCCCTTCTCCTTACCTCTGTCTCTTGATCCTCTCCTCATTTGTATCCCTTCTCCCATCTTATCTTTTATTTTGATTTCTATTTGTATTCTGGGTTTTGTGTATAAGAGAAACCATGAGATACTGAAGCTTTTGTGTCTGATTTACTTCCCTCTGTCAGCCATAAAAGAGGTTCCAGTCAGAGGCTTCTCCCTTTCCAGAGGCTCTCAGGCTGCCCACCATGGGCAGGATCCTCTGGGAGCTATTTCCAGTGGGTAATTTTCATCTGTTTGATGTTTGATTTTGTTTTTCAGCAACAACAGGCTGCACCAGTGGGCGATGCTGCTCCAGAAGTGAGAGTTCTAGCTTTATTTGATTTCCAGGCCCGTAGCCCACGAGAGGTCACCATGAAAAGGAATGATGTCTTAACTCTGCTCAGTTCCATCAACAAGGTGACTTCTCTAACTGTCCTTTCATCAGAAAAATGGTTCTTCCACAGCTGTCTCCCTTGACCTGCCAGGCAGTCATACTTTGACTATTCATCATTTTTCATCTCTTTAATCTCCTAATAGATTATAATTTGTTAAGTAGGAGATTTTCTCCAGCTATTAGACATGATCTTAAACATACCTTTTGGAACTATAATCCTAATTTTACAGTTAAAGAAATGAAGAGTCAAGAAGTAAGGTATGATCGTTCCTTACTTCCCATCTCTGCTTGTTTCTGCTCTGTGTCACTTTTCCTAGTGATAGAATACCAATGTCTAGGGTAGAAGAAGCCGATCTTTTATCAAATTGGCTGTCTTTAGATTTTTATACCCAAGAAAAAATATAATAAAATATTGCTTAGAATTTTTAATGTATTTTTCATAAAATTTTTTTTCTTTCTAATACCAACTTAGTCTCCACAAAGTTGTTAGGAAGCAAAGAATTTGGGATACAGTTTCTCTCAAGGTAACTGACTGCTTTAGAAAAGCAAGGTGTCATCTTGCCAAATCAGCTATGCAATAGTCCCCTTTCTCTTTGTCTAGTCCTCTTCCTTTATCCCATGATTCCTTAAAGAAATTAACTGTAAAATGGTTACCACAACCACACTCAAAAAAAAAATGTGTACAGTAATGAATTTCAGAGCAGTTAGGTTTTTAGCACCTCTGCAAGTCGGGTAGGGAAGGGAAATTGTTGTGCAATATTGCCATGCACGCATGTCTCACCTACAAGAAACCCAGCTGGGTTCTAGATGAACAAAGAGCCCCACCTTTAGGATAACTGACTTTGAAGTTTAAAATCCCTCCTCCATATTTATATATCTGACATCAAATTAGTTGATTTCAGGGTCTTGCCTCTACAGTCCCCACAACTCACGGCTTTAAGTATGTGGGGCTCACCTGCCCTCTGTAAGCTTTTATTGGCCACCAGTCTCTGTCTGTGCCTAGAGACCTAGAGATTAGAAAGACAAGTCGCTCCTGCTTGTGAACTTTCCAAGAATTAGGGAATCTGCTTTCATTTCAGGACTGGTGGAAGGTCGAAGCTGATGATCACCAGGGCTTTATCCCAGCGAACCATGTGAGGAAACTGGCCCCGGATGAGCTCCCGATGCTCCCACAGAGGCGACGAGAAGAGCCAGGCAACATCGCCCAGCGCCAGGAGCAGATCGAACAGCTGTAAGCCCGAGAGCCTGAGACTGGAGAGTGATTCACCAAATATTTCCGACTGGTTGAGAGTTCCCATTCATGACTCTCTCCCATGTTGTTAGAACACTGACTTTTTTTTAAATGTAATACTATGCCTCTCTGCTCCTGACTTTTTACTTCCATCTTCATTTCTTCCTCTCCTTTACTTCTCTTTTAAACATTTTTCTTCCTTTCTTTCCTTTCCTTTTCCTGTCCTTTGTACCCTCCTCTTCTCTCACCTTACCCAATACTCTCTATTTTCTCTGTTTTCTAACCCATGCTTCCCATTTCCTTCAATTTCTGCCCAGGTACCGCTCCCTCCTCGACCGGGCAGAAGAACGCAGACGGCGACTGCTGCAGCGTTACAATGAATTTCGGCTGGCTTATGAGGCCGGAGATATGCTGGAGTGGATCCAAGAGAAAAAGGCAGAAAACACAGGCATTCAACTAGATGACGTCTGGGAGCTGCAGAAAAAATGCGATGAGTTTCACAGGGTGAGAAAGGGAAAACTTCTTTACATGTTTTGAGTGTTGTCACAGTCTCCTTTTAGAGCACGTCCCCTCCAGTGTGATTTTTACAATTTACTTTTTAGTCATTAATTATCTTTCCCAAAACTACTGGTAGCTTCACAGCCAAGATCTTTCTCTGGGGGCTGTGGCTGCCAATACCTGGAAAACAAATGCAGTGGAAAGCAGTACCCTAACTTGTGTGCCTATAGGCCCTGCCACTCCAAAATCCTAGTCTACTCAGATGCTCCAAAGCTTGACCTGGGACATGCTCTGTACCTGCTGTCCAGGTTGGGATGCAAAGTTGTAGGGCTTTATTTCAGAATTTAGGGTAGAGGTTGTGGTGGAAAGAATACCACTTCCAGTCTGTTTTTCTATATAAAAAAACTTTCATCATCCTTTCTTCTTCAACAAGTATGCCATTATCTTAATTAGCACAGGGTAAATTTCTTTCCTCCTTTATCTTATCACATTCTCTATGTGGAATTATATATAATTATAATGTTACATGTAACATTATATATATAAATATTATCTTAAAATTTTATTTAGGTATACAATCTCACTCTTTTTTATATACAACCTCTTGATTTAGGGAGTTGCATCTCTCATTCTTCAGAGACAGAGGGAGTTTTCTTCCAACATCTGGTAATATAGACAAGTTGTAATCAGTCAATGAAATGCTATGAAGATAAAGGACTTTGTAGTTGAGCTAAAATAATCAGCTCAGTTATAGACTCCTCACATAGTATAAATTAATTCAGGGGAAGATTTTAAGAAACCTAAGATGATGAACATGCTAAATACCCCAGATATATAACAGTTTTCTTGGAGAGTCTTAGGTGGCCGCTACATATTGGTTAAATGTATTCTTCCACTGGCAGATAAGAAAGCTGCTTGTATATTGCAAGTGAGGCTAGTACTATGTTTTAATAATACCTAGTTAAATGCAAACTAAGATGACAGGTAAATATGGAAGATTTTTGAGAACAGGATTTACTGTACTTTGAATAATTTCTTTCATCCAGGATTTGAAGACCAATAAGCCTCGGCTAAATGAAATCAACAAAGTAGCTGATGAGCTGCTGTTTGAAAAACTTCTGACACCAGAAGGTGCTCACATCCGGCAGGTAACCAAAGGCCCCTGCATTTCTCCTCAGTACCAGGTGGGACTTTGGAGTCCTTCTCTTGCTTTGATACATTCAGCTTTGTGTGCCTCATATTAATTAGGATATACATAAGGTAATGGCAGTTTGAAGCTGACTATAGAAATGACCAAGAAAAGTAGTCTAAATAGTAGAGCCAATTTTATTGTCTAAATAAACATAGTTTCAAGTTTAAATTGATTCTGCTTTATTGTCTAAATGAAAGGCAGGATTATTTGTTAACATTTATGGCGCATTCTCTGCATTCTCACATAGATAGGTTTGTGAGGGGGAAGGCCTTCCTCCAAAACACATCTTTGAATTATAACTTTAGAATCCATTCACATGGAATGACCTGAAGTCTTTTCATTACAACATATACTTATGTCCTTATCACTGCCACACTATCCAGGGCTCAACTGCTTGAATGTGGAAAAAGAAATGCCAATCAAAGAGTTATGACAGCAGGAAGCGATTAATCAAGATGCTAAAAAGGATAGGTTCTGATAAGCATAATGAGGAAAACTAAAAAAAAGAAATAACAAGAATTGGAGAGACGGAATCCTTCACTTGACTTGTATCTGGGGCGATGAGTCCATTTTAAAAAAAAAAACTTTAATAAAAAGAAAAGTTTTTTCCTGTGTTTTCATAAGCCAATGAGGAAGATTTCCTCTACCTTTCTTTGATGATTGTCCCTGGATAAGAAAGGGAAGGGATATGCATTAATACAGTGTACTTACTCCCTACAGCAAGTCAGGCTGTAAGAGACCATGACTTCTATTAAATCCAGAATGTGGAAAGTTATTATGCTTTACCTAGAGGAATGTGCCAGCTTCTAACTCTGAAAGAAACACTTCTTACTATTTTCAGAGTAATATTCTCTCTGTTAAATTAATAAAGCTGGTACAGTAATACAAATTATTGCTCCAAGGCTGATGGTTTTGGTTCCACCCTGGAACATCATCTAAGGAAGAAAATAAATCTCTTTCTCTGCTACACTGTCATAAACGTGGTCCCAGCTCAGGCTGTCCAAAAAAGAAGTTAGACAATGTCTGAAGAAAATGACATGAAAGCAATCATTTAAAGTCCAGCTGGTCATAGATACAATTGGACCATCCAAGCTGGCTCTCTGTCTAAAATTCATCTGCTTCTTTCAGGAGTTGAATACCCGCTGGGATTCCTTGCAGAGGCTTGCAGATGAACAGCAGCAACTGCTCAGCAGTGCCCATGCTGTCCAGGTGTTCCACAGGTGAGAACTCAAGGACAAAAATTGGTGCTACTCTAGAATCCACACGCAGAATTCACAAGTTTGGCTACTATGGCAGAACCACAACAGTAAGTTTAACCCTTCTGAAGTCAGTGACAATTATGCTCATGAGGATCAAGTTTTTCAGCAATAGTCTCTCACTTGCCCATTGTATGCACAAAGACAACAGATTTCAGCATTCTGATGCCTGGCTTGGGCACTGGATGTAATTAATAGATTATATATGTTTTCATGATAGTGAATCAAGCTCGAATTATAAACAGGGATTGTAAGTCATTATATTTCAGAACTAGAAGCAGTCAATAAAAGGTAACAAGCATCACATGGAGTCTGACTGTTCATTCTATGTCTTTTTAGATTTAATTAATAAATGGATACTACATTAAAAAACAGAAATATGCATGCAAATAAGTAAACAAGGAAAAATTATAAAAACAGAAACCAAAAACTTTCCTGTGCTTCAATATGCTTTTAAAGATGTAGGGAAAAGAAAAATAGAGATTAGATGGGTTTGACTAGTTGAATAAACTGAAAATAGAAAATTCTGTAAGGTGGTGCTTAAACATGTAACCTTGCTGTTGGATCACTTGGCTTAACATTTGTTTCTACTCTTTGGAAGTGGTATTATCCTGAAAAAATATTTATCTTCTTTGAGCTCCCATCTTCTGAAATGTAAATGGACATGGTATGGTAAATTGTAAAGATTAAAGGGGTCTCAGAGTAATAAAGGACAGTGATAGTGGTGGTGGAGGTGGAAGTGGCAGAGAGTTCCTTGTAAACCCCTCTGGCCTGCCTCTCATACACAGCACTACCCCTAAGCTTTTTACTCTCTCATCAGAGAAGCAGATGACACAAAAGAACAAATTGAGAAGAAATGCCAGGCCCTCAGGGTTGCTGACCCCGGTTCAGACCTGCTCAGTGTTCAGGCCCTTCAGCGCCAGCATGAAGCCTTTGAGAAAGACCTCATTCCCCTTGGGGAGAAGGTGAGACATGTATTTCCAAGCTTTCTTGGTACCTTCTTCTTCATTGTTATACCACACCAACACACTTCTCCTTCCCAGTCTCCTCATTTGTATGCACTACTTGTACCATATTTGTTCTTCCCCTGGTACCCTGAAGCAAGACTACTAAAAGGATGTAACTCCCATGACCACTAAAATGGGGGAAAATGTCTTAGACTTTTGAAAGAGAAAATTGTGTCCTTTTGTCAGTTTAGTGAGAATCAAGTTGTCAGACTTGGGCAAATGGTTATCGTTTAGTGTTTAGGAGAAAGATGAACTACCCATACAATGAATGGTTCAGCCAGTGCCTGAACAGCATATGATGTTTTCTCAGGCAGAAACTAAGTAAGTTTAATATATACCCAACCCGAAAATGAAGTTTGGAGCCTTCTAGACACATCAGAGAAAAGATACAACTTGGCATTGTCATGTAGAACAAACAAGAAAAACAAAATTTGTCTACATGGGAAAGACAAATGAAGAACCTCACATAAAAAATCAGGAAGTTTGGGTTCTCTAACTGAAGTTGCCAGTAACCAGCAGAGTCACTTAAACATTCTTCACACATAGCTCCTTTTTCATAAAAGAATAATTAGTTTAATCTTGAATACTTTAGAATTACATTGTGAAACAAAAGACTGATAGTATTTTATGAGTATTAAGAAGGTGTGATCAAACATTACTTAGGTGTCTCTTTGGAGAGATGACTCCCAGGACTCAGGATTCTTTTGTTTGCTGAGATTCAGATGCTAGGGCTACTTACCAGATCTCTGGTCCCTTAACAGGTTACCATGTTGGGGGAGACATCAGAGCGCCTCAGTGAGTCTCACCCAGATGCCACTGACGACCTGCAGAGACAGCAAACAGAGCTGAACAAGGCCTGGGATGACCTGCAGGAGCTTACAAAGGATCGCAAAAAGAGCCTGAGTGAGGCCCACAAATTCTACCTGTTTCTCAGCAAGGCCAGGTAAAGCTCGAAATGGAGACTCCTGCCAGGCAGACGGGAAATCTCCATATCTTCCCCTAAGTGAAGCTGCTAGGAACATTTTGGGCTCTGATGCAGTTCATTGCTGGGTTTGGTATGTTAATGCCTTCTCTAGTAAGACTAATAGATGTCAGATTCAACACTTAAAGACATAGAATATTGACAGTTTAAGGAATGTGAGGCTGCATAGCCCAATTAAGTAAGCTGCAAAGTGCATGTTATATGTAAGAGACTGTGTCAATTTATTGGGAATGGGATTTTCTTTCTGCTGAGAAGCAGAAAAAGATACAGATAACCATGGAGACACATGCAAAGCACACATCAATGATAGTGGGAATCTAGAGAGAGGAACAAATTATTCTTTATTTGTCAGGATGAGAAAACAATGGAGACAATGCAACTGTGCAAAAACACAGGGATAAGCAAAGCAGAGAATGTTCATGAAATGAGAGAACTAGAGCTTGAGTTTCTATGTAAAGGGTGGTAAGGAATAACAGCAAGAGATAAGTTTAAAATGTTGAGATCAAGTCCTGCAGAATTTTCAATGTCATGCTGTTACCTATCTAGACATAACCAGAAACTTGCCTTTCAAATACACACTTCGTGGACTACTGCTGCCCTTCCTATCAGGGTGCTTGAAGAATCATTTGGAATTACAGGTCTAAGAAATAGTAAGTTAAGGAATAAGCAAAATGATTTTATTTGTTCTCAGCAGTTCCTCCGCCAGTTTAGTAACTCCAGAATCCTCCAGAAGGATGACTCCTCCTTATGAAATCTCATTCTCAATTTTATAGACTTACAGCCATATTCCCAGCCTTGAGAAATAGTATTACCATATTTTATCACTTTATGATGCTTTTGCTTTGAGATTTTAAAGAGCTACCAGTGTCTATGTTCTTTATGAGCTTTATATTTAGTAGGCACACAATGTGACTTGCTTGAATACAACAATAAATTAGTTTATTAAAGAGACTTCTATTCCCCAAAGCTTAATATTTCTTTATAGAAAAGAAGATTAGGTATATTGTTATGAGATGCTAAATTTTATCATCATATATGTTTTAAATTAACGAATAGTTAACATCTGCCCTCTGGAAGAATAGATCTTAGTTTTATCTTGTTTAACTTCTTGACTACTAAGAAAAGATCAAGAAGCATAATTTGATTTAACAAATAGTATGTGTCGTGTAGATATGTGCATGTGTGTGTGCGTGCATGTGTGTGTGTGTGTGTGTGTGTGTGTGTAGGGGAATAATGTTGAGGTGGATTGTGTTGAGGATAAAAGTAAAGAAAAAGATATACATTCCCTGAGAATCCATAATAAGATATATCTTTAAATTTCCAAAACCACTTAAAGGAACAGGAATATAGGATTAATGATACATATGAGTCCAAGATTCCAAGGATCTGGTATGATCAAATTACTCCCTTTCTCTGAGATAGCATCTTCATCTGCAAAAATGAAGTCAAAGTATTCACAGAATTCTCAATATAATTACCTTAGAAATTAAACAAGTTAATATATATGAAGAGATTTTTCAAATGCAAGGGATAACTATTATTAAGTAATGCAGTAAAAACAGCAAACCTAATATAACATATAAACTATACAAAGCTAGATAGAAAATATTATATTGAAAATATTATCTAGTTGGGAAATCTATAAAAAGCCCTGTAGCTAGTTGTCAATTCTAGTGTGTCTATTTCTCTAGCAACCTAGAGGATTGGATGGAACACATCCATAGTATGGTGTTATCACAGGAGCTGGCCAGCGACTTAACTGGTGCTGAAATTTTACTAGAGCGACACCAGGTAGGTATGGTTACAAAATCCACAGCCACTGATTCCTTGTTAAACATTTTCAGTAGAACTGTCCTCACTCATCTCTTTTTATATTACCTCACAGGAACTTCATAGTGAAATGGAGGCAGAGGCTCCCACCTTCCAGGCTTTAGAAGAGTTTGGCAGAGAACTTATTGACAGTGGGCATAGTAAAAGCCTTGAAGTTGAGAAAACTCTTCAAGCTGTCCAACAAAACAGAGATAATTTGGAGAAGGCTTGGGAAGACCGCAAAAAGATTCTAGACCAATGCCTACAATTACAGGTACATAACAATCCTAATAGTTAAGTAAACTTACCCACAGTCTCTTCTTTGTATGAACTTTTATTTAGTTATTATAGGTGCTTAGTGTACTAGAATTTCTGTGTTGCAAACACAGGAGTGAGTGTCTCTTGATTATTTGGCATTGTACCCTAACTTCTACTGATTACTACTATGTTTTCTGCTCTTTTCCCTATTAGAAGAGACAAATTAGATGGTGGTCAGTCCTGGCCATAGGGATTATTGATATTTATTGAATGACTAAGAGACTGATTGATTTTCATTGGGAACCTATTATGTGCAGGTCCTGGCACCCAAAACAGATTAATAAAATAATGAGTTAGTTTTTACTTTTTAAAAATGGTACTTAAGATTGAATGTAGGGCCTTGTGCATGGTAGCTGTGAAATTAGACATGGAATACAAATCTTTCTAATACAGGAAATGGTTGTTACTACAACAAATGCTTAAATGCTTTCAGCTTAAAGAGAAAAGGAGTGACTACAGCTTTTGAAGGAAGAGTGTAGGAATGTCACAAAGTACCTTATGGGTAATGCTTACCATAAGCTTAAGGGAATTCCTAGTCCACATTTGTTGTGGTTTGTTTAGCGGTTCCCCAAAGCCACAGGCAGTCATTGGTGGCAGGGCAGGGTGGCTTTGTGGGGCAGCAGAGTCTCCCGTTTGTGACTGGTTATATGTCTAAGGCTAGGATTGTGGTGTGAGTGCTTCACCTGCCGAGGGCTTGATAACCTGCATAATGGAGGGAAGGAGCCATGCTTTTTCCCTTTTACCCTGTTCGCTCTGGTCCCTTGTGGCCACCACGAATGGTTGCCCCTCGGATCCAACTGAATATGGACTGAAACTTCTCAAATCTGTAAGCTAAATAAACCTTTCCTTCCCTAATTTTGAGCATCAGTTATTTTGTCTTAGCAATGAGAAAAAAAGTAGCTAAGATATCTAAAAGTTGTAGGCTATGGAAAATAGGATTCTAAAGTTGAGTGTAATTTAAATAAAAATATAAAATATGTGTTCAGGAAAAAAAGTTTCAGTATAACTAAGATTCATTGTAGGAATGTTCCTTGGAAGGATAGAAGCGCCCTTTGCAGGATCCTTTGTAGTGTGTTGTGAGAGGGGTAGGACCATGGTTTCTGTCCACCTGGAAGACACATATCATCTACCTCTGATTTTTTCCGCCAGTTTTTCCAAGGGGACTGTGAGCAAGTGGAGAGCTGGATGGTGGCCCGTGAGAATTCCCTGAGGTCAGATGACAAGGATTCCTTGAATAGTCTCGAGGCCTTGAAGAAGAAACGTGATGATTTGAGAACAGCAATCTCTACCCAGGTAATTTTAATACAAATAGCTATTAGTAATAACAGAAATCTTACACATTTTTCTGACTTTGTAAACTTATTACTATTGTGATTCGCACTTGCTTCTTGTAGACATATTTGAAGCAGGAAAAGTAGACTGACACTTGACACTGGTTTATCTAAATCACATGTGGCAATTTTGACTTTAAGTCCATCACTCTAAAGTCCAAATTTTAGGATCAAAAGTTATTTTATATACAGTCTATTATAATAGCTTTACTCAATGCTGGATTCACCCTCTACAATAACGATGAGAAGAACCTGTTCTTTAGGAAGCTCAGTACCAGGCAAGTAGCCCATCTCAGTATAATTGTTACATGTTTCTGTTCACACTAAATTGAAATCCACTTCCCTGCTAGGCACTTAATTTTTGTTCCTAGATCTTCCCCTCAAACCTCAAAGAGTATCTCTGTTGTTCTTTAGAAGAGTGTCTGGAATTGTACCAATGGACTAAATTCCATTCATTTGAGAGTTTTTGTTTTGATTTCTCCAGGAAGAAAAGATCACCAACCTAAAACAGTTTGCTGAACAGCTTATAGCTGATGGCCACTATGCCAAACGAGAGATTGATGCCCGTCTCCAAAGATTACTAGACAGGTCAGGCCTGCTGTTAGAGGAAAATGTGAAAACACGGGCTCTTTGCTGGTAGGATGCGGGTGACACTATGAGTTCCTATCTTTTACAGATTCTTTACCTTGAAAATTTTAAGAAACTTTCTGATCTAGAGTTATAGAATAAAAAACATAAATGATGCTTTAGAAATTATTTAATCATTGCATTTTATATCTGAAAACGGAATATATGAAAGGAATGGGTTAGGTTGGAAAATAGAGACACTCATGTATATGTTTATTAGAGCAACAGGCAATGTGGAAGGCAGATAGTGATTTGACTCTCTCCTCCAGATGGAACACTCTTAAAGAACAGCTGAATGCTGAGTCAGCAAAGCTTGGGGATCTGGCTGACCTGAAACAGTTCTACCGTGACCTTGAGGAGCTGAAAGAATGGATTGAAGAGAAGGTGCCCATAGCCTGTGATGAATCCTACAAAGACCCCAGCAACATACAGGCAGGTTCAAAATAGAAATCTTGGAAAATTTTGCTGTTTCCAGTTCATTGGTTGAATGCCCTCCTCCCATACTAACCAGTCCATTATTATTAAGATCATTATGTTCACCTTCAGGACTTCTGAGTCTAGTGTGGAACAGGCAGGTCCTACAGAAGTCACAAATAGCTTGATTTTGATAATAAAATTAATCTTTCCTTTGAAATGTTATTTAGCTTATCTTGCTTTCCTAAATTGAAAGATAATGTAGTTTTTGCATTGCTTTCAGAGGAAATATAAGAAACACAAGACCTTTGAAAATGAAGTCAACGGTAAAGCTACAGAAGTAGAAGAAGCTATGAGACTTGGAAAGTCCCTCATTGAGCGAAAGGCGTGCGATGGCAATGAAGATACTGTACAGGTAAAGGTTCAGCTCAGAATGAATTTATATTTTAAGGCACGTGAAATGAAATCTTTTACTGTTTCAGTGTTCCATGGGTCATATGGCAATATAGTGATGCTCTGTGATCCATAGTCTTCTCCCTAGTTGTTTCATAAAGGAGAAAGAACATAATGATGCTCAGATCATATAATGCCCATGGTAGTGAGTTTCTGGAGCTTCACCTAAGGTTTTACCTTCATTTTCAAGTCTTCTGCTTGTTTTACATTTTCTGTCCCTTCTGTTAAGAATCTTTTATATGCCAGAATATTTTTTTTTTTGTCTTTTTGAGACAGGGTCTCAGTACGCAGTTCAGGCTGGCCTTAAATTCACTTTGTGTCCCAGGCTAGTCTCGAACTTGCAATCATCCACCAGTCTCAGACTCCTGGGATTACAGGCGTGAGTTGCCATACCCGGTTCTTCATGTCAGAATTTGTAATTCACTCAGAAATTTTTTTTGAAATTTCCCTTTAATTCAAAATTCATGTATCTTCCTAGATTAAATGTAACTGGTTCCAAATGTAAAATATGATAAATATTTCAATTTGAATGCTTGCATTTCAAATGTAAGTGATGCATTGCCATTAATCCCCACCAAAATCTTCCCCTTCATTTCAAACACACTTGGCCTATCATACTTGCTGCTTTCTGAAGCAGTTCTGGGAGTACTCTTTAAGTGTCTTTATGAGTTGTGATTTAAAAAAAAATATTTAGTGAATGCTTCTGCAGAGTACCACCCAATAAAAAATGGCTTGTAAAAATATTACCATGTGTCCTCATCCATCTTATTCATTAGGTCTGGCTCCATGGGACTTCTATCTCTTTCCCAAAGTAAAAATGACCCTAAAAGGTAAACGATTTGAATGGATTTAGGGCATTTAAGTATAATTGTACAATTTAAAATCCTTATGAAATAGGGCTTCTAGAACTGCTTTGGATACTGGCCGGAAGGATGAGTTAAGTGCGCTTGAAGTGAGGGAAAATATTTTGAGGTAGAGTAATGGCAACGTGTATTTTACTACTATAATTTTTAAGTAAATGTAAGTCATATTTGTGATCACACCTCCTATCAGAAAGGCTGGATGGTTTCTATATCCAGAAATTTCCTATGTTATCTTCTTAAGTTATTCACAGAATTTAAGGTGCCAAAGATCACAATGAGACTCATTTTTTTTTTTTAATTAGAGTCAGTTGGAAGACCTAGAGGACGAGTGGAAATTTCTCTGGGAGACAACAGTTGATAAAGGGAAGAAGCTTGAGGAGGCGAGTCGCCAGCAGAGGTTCACATCAGCCATCCAGGACTTCCAGTTCTGGCTCTCAGAGGTGATTTTACCTAGAGATGGTGGGAGCACAGGATTTTAGTGATACTTACAAAATAAATGAATTTATCTGTGAGTCATTTCCTGTCATGGAGAGTGACTGGGGACATAGCTGCTGAATGTAGTTCTCCTTAAACATTGTCTCATCTGTCAGTTATATTGCTTTTCTCTCTTTCCAGGCAGAGACGTTGCTGGCCATGAAGGATCAGGCCAAGGATTTGGCTTCAGCAGGAAACCTGCTCAGGAAGCACCAGCTGCTGGAAAATGAGATGTTGGCTCGAAAGGTGAGTAGCTCTGGTCTCCCACTGCTCTGGGCTGAATGAATATGTTAGTGACTTTCCTCTCTCCTTTCTCATTAGCTCATTTCAATGCAGAGGCTTGCAAAACTGAACTTTATGTTCTCAACCATCAGTACTTTTAACTGGGTAAATCTGACCCAATGACTGCAGAGCCATTATAATAGTCATTGTTGATTATCACTCAACTGTTGCCTCTTGTATTTCAAGAAGTACATACTGAAAGCTATCTTGTTTATCTTTTTACTGATACATGTATATAAACTTACTCTTTTTTCTTTGATGAACTTACTGTTTTCCAAAGCTTTACGTTTGATATGGCTTCTGGAACAGAATAAAAGTTTAATTTTATAAAATTAGAAAAAAATAAATTTATCTTGGGGCATGTGCTATAAACTACATACATATGCACTCTGGAAAGCCTCTGAAGGGTCAGTTGAAACCAAATGTCTACCATAACTTCATCTTGGGATCAATGAAAAAAATATTATTAGGTGTATTAAATTCATACCGTGGAACTGTATAGAATCTATTTTATTTGTTATTACAGTTACATGCAGAAAGGGTAAGAAGTCAGAGGCTTCAAGGTATAAGGCTTCAGGTCTTGGTCCTATTTCCCATTACATAACTGAGGTGAGAGGGCTGTTTTGAATAGGTATAGAAGAGACTAGGTGTGCTTAGTGGTCAGACAAAATTGTATGAGTAGAATAGTTCTGGTTGAATACATTAATCATTCAGTGACTACAAAATTCAGTACCATGAAGCAAGGCTGTCCTTCATGGGAACAAATAATTGCTCATCAAGAAAATATAGGTAAAAACATAAGACTAAATGCATAGTTTGAATAATGTATTCATGCTTTCTACTTGCTTGCTAGTTTTTACCCAATCTGAACACATTCTACTGTGTACAAACATAACACTGTATGTCTTCACATTCAGTATCTTCAGAAACCATCTACTTGGCCTGTGCTTTGAACATGAAGCAGTAGTGATAAAAGTCTTGTGTTTGTGTCTTACCTATAGTATATCATTCATCATGTATACTGGATCTTTCTAGAATGACCTTGAGGAGCTGAATAATTTGGCTGAAGATCTTGTCTCCAGTGGAACCTTCAACATTGACAAGATAGAAGAGGAAAACAAGAATGTCAGCGAGCGCTTTGTGGAAGTTGAAGAGTCGGCAGCTGCACACCAGGAGAAACTGAGAGTGGATTATGCTTTGTTTCAGTTTTTCCGGGACCTAGAGGATGAGGAGTCCTGGATAGAGTATGTATCACCAACTCACAATATGGGGATAATCCAAGAGATTTGATAAGATAAACCAAATGTGTTTCAATAAATGCTACAATGAAATGTCATAGCTTGAAGTTGATATAACTTTTAAATCCTACTTGGCTTCAAATCATACTTTTGATTCAAATTTCCTCACTGGATGCAAGGAGGGAAACAAGTGTGTATAGACTAGAAAGAAATTCACACGCATACTGGAGAGAAACACAGAAGCTGTGGATCATTGCTGCATTGCTCATGGAACGTGTAACACAGAGACAACTAGGCACTTACGGCTTACCCAGATGTCAGGAACATTGTCATTATTTCCATATCCAGTATATCTTATATGACCCTGACTTGGACACCAGATAGAGAATGTTATATAGTGTCTATCGTGTTTTCATGTAAGTCCTATTTTGTTGCAAAAATACGGGAAAATTTTAGCAAATCAAAATGTTTGCCCACTTCTCATTTAACCTGACTCATCGTATTTCTCTTCTACAAATGCACTGATTTTTATGAGAAATGAGTGATGTTAGAGGACATTTGATATAGCAACACTCAGGACATTTTCAGGGCCCTAAAGGCATCAAATAGCAACATATTGTCTCCTTAGGCTTTGTCCTTCATAGTGGTATTCAAAGATTTTTTTTTCTTTTGGTATTTTTCTTTTTTTGCACTGGGAATCAAACTGAGGACATTGCATTTGCCAGGCATATGCTGAGTTGCCCTATTCAAACATTGTATACTTGGAGCCATCCAAACTGCCATTACTCAAGTAATGGCATACTAATTCCATATCCATTCTAGCGGAACACTATTGATTTTAATAGCACAATAATAAAAGCCATGAAGGCATTTAATTTTCACATTCCTTGAAATTCCTGTGCATTCCTGCATTCTTGAGCAAAGAAGATAAGATACATAGCTTACACAGATTAATGGGAACATGGTTACAGTTATACAATGGTAGAGATAAGTTTATTATTTTCATTTGTAGTAGCAGAATATAGAACTTTTTTCTGAAAGTTTACACCACTATTTATAATTCTGGTTTTGACACCAGTGTTCCAGAACTTACCATCTCTCCACGTACATACCCTTAGAAAATTTCTGCTTTCTAATGACCTCAGATGTCTGGACTCCAAGTTTCCTCTTTTTTTTTCTCTTGGTCCCAGGGAGAAGTTGTTACGAGTGAGCTCCCAGGATTACGGCAAGGATCTCCAGAATGTTCAGAACTTAATGAGGAAGCACAAACGCCTAGAGGGGGAGCTGGTGGCACATGAACCTGCTGTTCAGGTAGAAATAAAATATCAGACTTGAGGAGCTATAAATAACCCAGTAGAAATTCCTTGTATTTTAGATGGCACCACAAAATGTGAAAGTAGCATGCCAAGTATAGTGAACTACTACAACCACACATGTTCATTGCTCATCTATAGTTTTTGTGCTCTAAATAGTAGGGTCTGGACAGAATACCATGTTATCCCTGGAAGGAGCACTTCTAACATGACTGGACAGTCAGTAACGATTGGAATGTTGTCTGGGACACCTGAGAAAGCTGTATTACCCTTGTGGGGTGAAGCTCTCTCTCAGTCTGATCTGGCAGCAGTCCCAATGTGACCATGAGTAATTCATAAAGTAGATCATGAAAAATAACCTAGTATATAAGTGCTGAGATATTTGCCAGCATATCTGGGAGAGTTCAGCATGACAGATCTTGCTGCAGTTTTCTTTAGCCTCTCAGGGTTTCCTGGACATGATCTAAAGTTCCATGGACGTGATCTAAAGAGCAGGAAACACTAGATACTGTGCCAGGGACTGTAGTTGACTGGGAGGAGAGAGTGGAGTGATAAGACACAAAGGGCATTTGTTCTTCAGAATGTTCTGGATATGGCAGAAAACTTGAAAGACAAGGTCACTGTGGGACAAGAGGAGATCAAGGAGCGAATGGATCGGTTTATTGAACACTGGGATAAGCTTAAAGAGTTGGCTAAGGCTCGGTGAGTAGGGGATAAAAGGCCCGGTTATCTTCCTGGGATTTGGGTTGGCCAGTGTTGGGAGGATACTTCTGGGCCTGCTCTAGCATTACGTGCCTTCCCCAAGTGCCTATGTATCTTACATGTCCCTGCTTCAAAACTTAAACCTCCATGACGCTTCCCATTTATGTTAGGCAGAAATGATTACTGCCTCTATTCTGAAATGCTTTTCTCCTGCATTTAACTGCAACCATCTTTCACCATTATTTCTTACCTGTGTTATCCTGCATACCAGATTATTATCCACTGGTGGTTTTTATGTCATTGCCTCAGTTTTTATATTACATGCACCTCTTTGTAATGAAACAGTTGGAGGCATACTGTTCTTCCTTGCAGCTGCATAGATAATTTGAAGCACACAGCCATATAGCATATAAGGTAATTTCTCTCTAGAATCCCACATCTGTTGGAAGTAGGAAGATGTTTCTTCCTGGGGAAGAAAAGGAGCTTTTAGCTTTGCATTACCGTTATCGCACAACAAGAAAGGCGATGCTCTATGTAAACACACATGGCATCACTGCAAAGAGTCTCCAACTCTGAAGTCTTAACATTTCTTTTTATTTTTGTGGGGTTTTCTTTGTTTAATAAAGTTTCTTAGTGAGTAAGTGATGCTCCAAGTTTAGTTTCTAAGGTAGGAATCTCAACTGTTTCACAGGAGATCGGCACCACTGACCAGTAGTAGGCACATAACAGATTATTTTCTGGCTCAGTGCAGCTATGACTGCCTTGTGAAAATCCTTGGGGCCTTTGTTTGGATTGAACCATCCTACTCTAGCCCACTGCTGATCAGCACCTTCTTATCCTTACCTTTCTAATCACCCTGCTGTAGAGGCCTTCGACTGGAAGAATCTCTGCAGTACCTGCAGTTCATGGAGGATGCGGAGGAAGAGGAAGTGTGGATCCGGGAGAAGGAAGCTGTGGCTGCCCGTGGGGATTCTGGAGACACACTGACTGCTACTCAGGTGAGGTGCAGGAAGAAGGAGTCCATTTTTCTCTTGAATTTGAATCTTTTCCTAAGCAGTTAATATTTTCACCTGTAAAATTAGAACTCCCCTGGGTGGGAGAAAGAGACAGGTGCAATCTGGACAATTTTTGCCATTTTTAAAAATAAAAAAAACCCAAAGTCTGGTAATTTAAGTGACTTGCACAAAGTCATGGGAGCAACCAGGCAATGAGGCAAAACTGAGATGTTAAGTCATGATCTGTGGCTCATCCACTGAAGACAGGATGGTTTAAGCCTTTTCTTATGAGCTAGAGTCCTTATAGAATATAGACTTTCTAGATTTCCTCCAATCCCAAAAATACATTTATTTGAGAAACAGGCCTTTTATATATAAACACTGATTGCAGTTTCCAGAGTACAACTTTATAGGAGAAGAATAATTTTAGTGTGTCTCACTCTTTTAAAAGAGGATTGGATTTCCCAATAAAGAAATGAACAAGTTTGCAGTATGATCCTGCGTTAATACATATTTCAACAACTTCTGAAAGAGTGATTACAAAAAAAATGTTCTTAGGAATTTCAGAACTGTGAAAATTGTCCGGAAAACTGAGCATTTATCATGAACTCCTATGGCTGTTAATCTACTTTTATTTGATGACATAAGGAAAGACTTAAATTTGTGAATGAAAGCTTAACGTGCAAACGGCATATGTTTCAAATTACCAATTCTCTTATTTGGAAAAATCTTTTGAAATATGTACATGTATATCACTGCATATGTTTAAGCATTTTAAGGCCCTGTATCAAACATTCTCAAATATTTATTCTTTAAAAAATTAAACACTTTATTGTGAAAATTGTAGATTCACATGTGTTTTTAAAAAATAACACAGAGATGTCCTATGTATCCTTTCCCAAGCTTTTTTCAATGGTGTCATCAAGAAAATTGCAATATAATATCATAACCAGGATTTTGGCTTTGTTGAGATTTAGGATGGGACCATCACCACGATGATCTCTCCTACTCTTTTTTTATAGCTACGTTCTTTCTCTTGTCCCAATCCTAGCCTTATTCCTTAGAAACCACTAATCTTAACTGTATTTCTATAATTGTGTCATTTTAAGAATGTTACATAAATGAAATCATATACCATATAACATTTTAAGTTTACTCTTTTCACTTGGCAAGGTAGATTGGTGATTAATACACTTTGTTGTATATAATGGGATAGATTGATGATTAATACACATTGTTGTATATAGAGTTCACTCCTTTTCATTACTGATAGTATCATGGTATGAGTGTACCAGAGTTTTAACACTCATTTTTATAAAAAGGCATAGGATGTTTCAACTTTGTTGCTATTTTGAAAAAAGGCTATTATAAATATTCATGTAGCAATTCTCATTCCAGAATAAGTCCATATTCTTGTGGGACAAATGTTTAGGATTCCTATATCTGAGCCATATAGCCATCCCCTGTTTAGTTTAAAAGAAAAGCTAAACTGTCTTCTACAGTATCTATAACATTTTATACTTTTAGCACCCATGCCTGAGTGACAATGTTCTCCATATCTTTGCTGATATTTTATATTGTCACTATTTTTAATTTACTGGTTCTGATAAGTGTATAACATCTTTTTGTGGCTTTAATATATATATCCCTAGTAGAAAATGCTATTTTGTAGTTTTTGTGTGTTTCACATCTGTGTATTTTTTACAGTGAAATGTTTCTTTAGGTCTTTTAAACTTTTCTTGAGTTTCATTTGCTTTTATTTTCATAAAAATATTTAATATGAGATATATTAATTTGGTAAATTCTTAAGTATCCAACATATTATTTCTGACTATAGATACAAGACTGCAGAACAACTCCAGACTTAATTTTTATTTGACTGAATTTTTTTTTATTTTAGAAAGAATAAAACCAAATGAGAAATAAAACAGAATGAGGTCATTCAAAACAAAAGGATGGACACAGTACATAATTTTAAACCACAATACAAGGTGATCTACAATGGTTACCATAATGTCTCTTGATATCTTTAATAGAATTGCCCATATCATCAGGTAAAATAAAATTGAACATAGCAGTACAGAACAAAATCAATAAAAACAAAACAATGGAGACATTATAGGACTTCAAAAGAGGGTAAGAGTCAAACCTGAATAGGTATCATAGTGAATCTTATTGTCTTCAGAGGAGTTGCCTATACTCTCAGACTTGATACTATCAAACATAACAGATTCGAATAAAATCAGTCAAGACAAGACAGTGATCACAGATTCAAAATAAAATCAGTCAAAACAAGGCAGTGAAAGCAATACATGGTTTCAGATTAAATTAATAGGAAATCAAAAATGGTTACCATAGTGTATCCTGCTGTCTTTCGAATAGTTGTCTATGCCCTCAAATCTAGTACAAGTAGACAAACTGGAACAGAATATAACCAAACTAAACAGAGTGGTGAAAGCAATAAAGGTTTCAAATCATGATACAAGATTAACAATGTCCTCTGTCTTCCCTGTTTAGACAATACCTCCCTTTTCACTTTTCCAGAGTGCATTGTACAATTTTTATCCCACTAACTCCTTTAGTTTTTAGATTAAGGAGGCAACCCACTATTTACCTAACTGGTTCTGAGCCTTTTTACCCCTGAGCTTGGTCTCAAGTTGTATCCATTCACCTACCAGAGCCTCAAGGTTTTCCTTCCTTATAGCTGAGTAGTTCTCCATTGTGTAAAATTATTATGTCTTTCCAACCAATCTGCAGTTCATGGGCGATCTATCCCCACTTATTTTTCTGGTCCTATCACATAGAACATTATTTTCTCATCTCTGACTTTCAGTCCATAAACCATCTTTCAGGTTAAATATATTTCTTATATAGAGCATCTTGATGGACCCTATCTACTGATCCACTCTGCCTGTGTTATTTTTTATTAGTGTATCAAGGCCATCTATGTTAGCGATTATGGCTAACCTTCTCTGTCTCATCTCTGCTATGGTATTTTTCTGCTATTGTTTGTCTACTTTTCCCCTTCATTCCACTGTCTGCCCCATTCAGTGAGCCTCCTCTGTTGCTGTTCTTGAAACCATGGTCTTTTTTTTCTCTCTCTCTAATATGTCCTTCAGTATTTTTTGTAGGGCTGAATTGGTGGTCATGAACTCCCCCAATTCCTCTTTGTCATAGAAGCATCTTGTTTCTTCATCAATTTTGAGAGATAATTTTTCAGGGTACATCAATCTGGGTTGGAGGTTATTTTCTTTCGGGGCTTGGAATACTTCACTCCAAGCTCAACAGTGTTGAATACAAGTATTAAGAGTGTGTGTCTTTACCTTATTCTTTACCCGAAAGGAAAAATTCAATTTTTTACCACTGAGTGTGATATTAAATATGAGTTTTTTAATACACAGTTACTGCATCATATTGGGTATTATCCTCTTTCTAATTTGTTAGGATTTTTTTTTTTTACCATGAAAGGGCACTAACGTTTCTCAAATGGAAAAAATCTGTTGATTTGAATGTGTGATTTGTTTTATCTTTTGTTCTGTTAATGTAGTATATCACATTTATGGATTTATATATGTTGAACTATCCTTGTATCACAGGAATGAATATCATCTGATCATGTTGTATTTTCTTATAGTAAGATATTAGAACCAATTTGCTAGTATTTTGTGGTATATATACATATATATGTATATATTAGTATTTCATTGTATATATACATATATATACATATGTATATACTTATATATACATATACATATATATATATATATATATATATATATACACACACATATATATGTATTTATCAAGGATACAAGCCTTTATTTTTCCTTTTGTTGGTATTGTTAACAAAATCTTACAAATGAAATATAGCAGTGTTCCTTCTGCTTGAATCTTTTGAAATAATTTTTTAAGAAGTAGTATGAATTCTTTAAATATATGTTTGAATTTATTGGTGAAGCCATCTGGTCTAGAGATTTTTTTTTGTTGAGAGGTTTTTGATTTCTAATTCTATCTCCATACAATTTTTTGAATTATTTGGACTATTTTTCTTGTCTTATTTTTTCTATGTTGTATGTTTATTTGAATTCATCCATTTTTATTTTTTTGTTTTTTATTTTTTTGGTACTGGGGAATTGAAATGACACCACACTTGCCAGGTAGGTACTTGTGTCACTGAGCTAAATCTCTAGCCAGTTTTCTAGTTTATCTGTTTTGTTGCAATACACATGTAACAATATTGTTTCTTATAATCTTATTTTTGAGGCATCAGTTTAATGTCTCTTCTTTCATTTATGAATATATGCTATATGTTAATATATATTATATTCCAAATTAATATGTAATATATTTTTATAATTATATTATAATACAGAATTATATTCCAAGTAATATATGTTATATTATTTGGAAATAGAAGATGAAGGTGAAGATGTTAAAAAGACTTTATTGAATGTAGGATATAAGCGCCAAAACACGGTTAATTCATGTGTTCATTCTTATAATGTAGCTTACTTTGCTAATCTCCATTTATGGTCTATGCAAAAAGATGGAACATTAAATGTAATGTAACCCATCTTGCTATAAAAGAAGTAATTGTCATATTTTAATGCCCCAAAACATCATGTATCATGAATTCTTTCATTTACAAGTGGTTTTCTTGAAAAGGTGTATTACTCATAGAAATTCTGTTTCCCCCTTTAGCCTGGGTTCATAAGTTATAAGGGAGAAACATTAATGAGATGCTTGTATGAAAACAGGGAGGCAAAAGTCAATGGTGGAAAGTAGATGGCAGTGAGGTCACTTGTAGATATTTGTGCAGAACATGCAGCAAAGGATGGAGAAGCTCTGCACTTCGTGCTTTATTATTCTCTTTCCATTCTCTCTGCTATGCAAACACCAACTTTCCTGACAGTGGCCAAAAGCAAATAAGATGTGGAGTGATATTCAAAACCAGCTCCATCCTTCCCTTACCTCTTGCTGTATTTACCTCCTACTCCTTATTAGTTTAGGATGTTTTTTGATGCATATTATTTTAATGTGTGTTGTATTTAAGTAGAACCACATAAATGTCTATACTGGAAAATCTTTTTATATCCACTGGATCAGCACTGTTATTCCAAAGATGAAAAAAGCTTAAGATCACATAGTAATTTAAAGATAGCCATATTTTAAACCTTTTAATGCTTTTCTTTTTTCCCATAAGATTATCCTGTTTAACAAGGGGAGAGTTTGGGGAGATTAATTTAGTAAAATGATTCCAGAAGTGGACATTCATGCGGTCTTCCAATTAGCTGAACCAACCTTTATGAATAACATCGCAGTGAGCTTAAATGTGGGTACAGACAGATTTCTTAGCCTTGGACTTTCTGATTTTTACTGACTCATTTATGCAGAACCTACTAAAGAAGCACGAAGCTTTGGCTAGTGACTTTGCTGTTCACAAGACCCGAGTGCAAAGTGTGTGTGAACAGGGAGAAGGCATCCTGAGTAAGGTGAGTCATCAGGGCTTTCAGTCACACCTCCACTTCAAAAAGCAGTGGCTCAAAGATTAAAAGAAAGTATGACTGAAATCATGAGTCATGTTCTTGAGTACTGCTAAAATCATATGCAGAGCTTCAATGATCTCTTCTAAATTGCGTCTTAGTGTTGCTGTTGCCAGCAATGCGTTATCTACATAATTGTTCATTGAGAGAAAGTAGATTTTGTAAAGTTCTAAATATGTCTCATTTCAATTTCCTTAAATCCTTTGTTAACGTCTTTGTTGCCATATATCTTATCACTTACTATGGAAAAAAAAGTAGAGGGGGTATTATAAGAATCTGAGCTGGGAATATAGCTCAGCAGCACAGGGCCTATCTGCAAGCATGAGGTTGTGAGTTTGATTCTCAACACACACACACACACACACACACACTAAATAAATAAATAAAAATAAAAATTAAAAAAATTGAAGTATCAGAATCTGAAGAAATTTCCCCGTAAGTCTTCAAGAAGGAAGATATCAAAGCCATCTTATTGAAGCTTGAGAATCATTATTTTGCTTAAATGTTATTCTTAAAGTCTCATTTATCTTAGTGCTGGATGAAGACTCCTAAGCAGAGACAGAACCATACATATGAGAAGTTTACACCAACTAAAATCACATTTATGTGGCAAAATTAGATCCTTTGAATGCATGAGCAGAAATCACATTTTGAGAGATGAGTAGATAATAAAATAATTACGCTAGGAGTTAGAGAAAGTAGTCATAAATTTACAATCAAAGAGATGAGAGTTTCTTAATGGTACTTAGGAAATTAACATTTCTAGCTCTGGTTATGCATCCATAAATATATTTACTTCTCTTCTTTTCCCCTCAATACGGTGTTCCAGGAGGAAAGTCAGAATAAGGAGAAGATATCTGCTAAGATTGCAGCTCTAAATGAAATGACCCCTTCTCTGGACAAAGCATTAGCCTCTTGGAAGTTGCAATTACAAGATGAACTTGCCTTCCAGGAATTCAACTGGAAAGCTGATGTGGCAGAGTCCTGGATAGGTATGATATGTCAGGACCAGCAGCCATTGAAATTAAGAAATGTTAATAAATTGCATTTACAAAGTGTTCCCCAAGGCTTTTTCTCTTACAATGGGACAAGATGTTTTCTCTTTACTAAACAGTCTCCCTACTCTTATCCTTTCTGCATGTAGTTGTACTCAAGCGCACGCGCACGCACACACATACACACACACACACACAAATATTTACTAGAGGGACTAAGTGTCCTGATTCCACAGAACACATGTTGTAAGGAGCTAAACTGATGATTTAGCACAATATTTGGAAATGTAAAACTATCACAAAACATTCTAGGAACCAACTTCTGGTATGTGATTTATTCACAGTTTATCTTTAATCTGAAATTTTCCTTTTGTTTTTAATGGAATGAAAAAATCACCTGGGCCCTAAATCTGTTTCAGTCAGTTCTACCTTGCATAAAGATACAAAAGCAATCCACTGTTTCTCCAGGCTGCCATGTTCCAATGAGTTGCCTGTAACACATACTTCTCAGTCTAAGAGAATCAGGAGACTTTTAAATTGTCTATTGTAAATAATCATTTATCATGGCCCATAAGACCAGTGATCTTCCTCTGTTCATTACTCTTCTTTGCTTTGTAGGTGACAAAGAAGCAAGCCTGAAACCCAAAGCCAGCGGTACAGACCTCACTGCCTTTCTCATGCCATTGGCGAAACAGGTGAGAGCAGGCTGCCCTGGGCTCAGGTGCCAGACAGGGATGTTGAATCTTCTAGGATTGCTTCATTTTGAATTTTGTGATTTTATTGCCTGTAGCATCTTTAATATTTTTCCCTTCTCAGTATTTATAATTCTCTCTATCTCGCGCTCCCTCCCTCCTTCTATCCCTCTCCGTCTGTGTGTGCCTCTCCTCACATTAGCATTGCTGTAAAGTATTTGTTATTTTCTTGGAGAACCAAACTTTTTTGTCTTTTTAATAGTGCTGTCAATGCCTGAAGTGCATAGTGGACGCGTCTATCATAGGGATTTGGTGTATGTGCGTACTGCATCTTGATCCTTTTTACTCCCTTTTCCCTCCTATTTCCCCTTTCCCCAAACCCCTTCCCATTTCCGAAAAGCAATATTTGTCTTTTTGTTTTTTTGTTTATGTTTGTGTTTATTAATGTTTGTATTGGTCCATTTTTATTATAATCAGATGTCAGACAGAAGTTAATTTTATAAAGAAAAGAGGTTTATTTAGCTCAAAGTTTGATAGTGAAAGTCTAAAGAGCATGATGAGGACTCCATAGAAGATAGCAGGAACTAGGATGGAAGGAAGAGAACACATGTACAAGTAGGAAGCCAGAGAGAGACTCAGGTCCCAGTCCCTTCTGAGGGCAGCCTCCAGTGGACCTAAGGGCTTCCCTTAGACTTTGCTGCTTAGAGATTCCACACCATCATCAGCATGCTAAGGATAAAATGCATGAATCTTTGGTGTACCCTTTTAACTCATATCCAAAGCACAGCAATAAATTTCTGTATCTTTATCATTTTCTTTTACTCTTTTGAGACTAACTTGTTCTTACTTTTTGTCTTTAATCTTTTAAAGATGGATAATTATCAAAATTCAGTGATTCATCTTTTTTATATAAGGATATAAACATTAATTATGTTCCATCCAAGCAAAGATGCAGCTGCTTCCCTCAAATGTTATGAAATTTTTAATCTTTTTCTGACATTGCTACTTTAATTTCTTTTGGTCTATTAACCATTTCACAAAGGTGTGAAAGTTGTCTCATTTTTTCACAGTTTTATTTAGTTTGATTCCACTATGATTTGAAAATATGATCTCTTGCAAATATTCAGTATGCATCTTAAAAGAATATGTATTTAACACTGATCAAATTTTGGTTTTTAACTTATGTTTTTAAAAATACATAGTTATTTTTAAATAGTTTGGTCTAGTCTAAAATTTGTTTGATCTGTAGAATCATCTTGAGAGTTGATATCTTTACTTACGGAATGTTTCTCATTTTCTCTAATCACATTGCTTCACTGAAGTCTACTTTTGCAGATACTAACGTATCAATGTTTGTTTTTAAAAGTTGTAGTATGTATCTATTTCATGCTTTAGGATTTATTTCTACACTTTTGTGGATTTGAATTAGATGTGTCTTATGTAAATACTGTACATTGTATAAAATTGGGTATTTATTTTTCTATTTTAATGATTTTTACTGGAAAAACATGAGTCCATTTACATTCAAAGAAATTAATGTATGAATTTAATTTTAAAACTGTATTTAACCCTCTTTCCCTCTTCTCCTCTCCTACTTTCTGTGCAGAGATTGCAATGATTCAAGACAGTTTCAGGGTCATTTTACTTTGCTGTGTTTTGTTTGTGTACTTGTGTGCAATCAGTGTGTTCTTACTCCCCACGGCTGTCTGAGGTTTGAGCTACTGCCTTGCAACCAGAGATGCTTCTGTTTGATGAGAGTTGAAGTTGTCACCCTGATACCACCAAAAACCTACTTAGCATTTCAACATCTCAGCTACTATGTCTTCCTAGAATTGTGGCTTAGGCTGTTTAGGAGTCTAAAATTCCTTAAGAGGAAAAGACAGAACAGTATTGAACATAAAATTCTGCATTTCCTTTTAATGGTTTCTCCTGGCTTCTCCAGCCCTCTACTGTGCATATTTTTGTTTCTTTAACTCCATGAGATTCTCAAACTCTGATGGGCACATTCTTCCCTGCCACTTGCCCTGCACGGCTTATACTTCCAAGGGAAAAGTGGAGAGAATGAGGCTCTTGCTGGGTTCTGCTCCCTTGTCTCTGGAATTTTGGGCTCTTCAGTTTTAGCTACCTGTCTTAGTTACTTTTCTCTTGTTGCTGAGACAAAACACCCAACACCAATAAGTTAAGGAAGAGAATGTTTCTTTAGCTCACACTTTGAGAAGGCTTCAGTCTGCAATCAGCTGGCTCCAAGGTAAGGTAGCACATGGCAGAGGGGCAACCCTTCATGGCAGCAGAGACAGAAAAAGCAACACATGATTTCAAAAGCGTCTTTCTGCCCCTTTTATCTTATTCAGACTGCTGGGATTAGGACAGTGCCAAAAGAATCAGTGAACTGATGAAATAATCATATACCCTTAATTTCAGCTTCATATATTTTAGATTCAACCACCTTTGAAAAAGCCCCATGACTGCCTGAGTGTTTGGGGTACATCAAGACACAAATCTTAACACTGCCTGAGTTGCATTCTGATTCCTTTCAAACCAGTTCTTCTATTTCTATTTGTGCTTTTATTCAGCTGTCAAAGTAGATCTCAAAGGAAAAATTCATCCTATATAAGCCATTCTGTTAAAGCTGTCAAGTGGAACTTTCTCAGTTTTGTGATTATGGTATCAATTTTTTACAAAGACTTTATTTGAGTATCTTGCAGGTAGAAGTTCTTGTTATTTTGTATACTAATAGTGCAATTGTACTAGTTAGAATAAAGAATAGTAAAAAAACAAATATAAGAAAGTCTTATGAAGTATTATACTATAGGGGAGCTACTATAGTAGCTCATTTTTGATTGAGAAACTTTGGAACATTATATCATGTTCTAATATCCCTTAATATAAATTTTATATCTAATTTAAACTGCAATTGCAAAATATGCATAAAATAGAAAGCAAGCATAATTTCAACTCCAAATATTTACTCATGTCTCTTAGTTACATTTTTTTCTCAGTTATCATTGATTCTTACCTAGCTATTATCTCACACATGATAGAAACATGGTGGAACCATATTCTGGTTAGGAATGAACTCTCAGGACCTGTACTAGTTTCCTGTTCATAGACTCTGTGTTGGTGTTTCTCAGGACACGCTGGATGCCAGTCTTCAGAGATTCCAGCAAGAACAACTTTCTAAGATCACTGACCTCAAAGACCAACTGGTAACTGGCCAGCATGGCCAGACCAAAGCCATTGAGGAGCGCCATGCCGCCCTGGTGAAGCGCTGGGAGCAATTGCTGGAAGCTGCTGAAGCCCACAGACAGAAACTGCTGCAGAAGCAGCTGCCTCTACAGCAGGTGAAAAGAAAGAAAGAAAATGATGAGGTGTAATGCAGCCTCTGTTTTCTAGATATTAGACACGGAATTCAGAGATTGATGCTGGAAACTTTGGCTGGAAAATCTGCAGATAGTCTGGGACACTGAAAAGAGCCAAGAAGAAGGCATTCTTATTGAGTAAAAAGCAGTTCATGTTTTTTATATTCATAAGGTTTCTTTTGTTTGGTATTTGCACCATTTGACTTTTGAAATTAGGATTTTACACGTGCTAAACAACCACTCTACAAATAAATTTCATTCCCAAACTTTTTATTCATTTTTTTTTGTTTTGCTTTAAAGCAGGGTCCCTTTAAGTTGCCCAGGTTGGTCTTAAACTGGAATTTTTTTTCCCCTCAGATTTCCTTCCCAAGTACCTGGGATCACAGGGATATAACACTATGTCTGGATAGGAAGAATTTTTTTAAAAAATTGACTAAGTTGAAATACATTCAAGACACGTTTGTGGGAAAAGGGGATAGAACAAGACAGTCAAAGGCCTTTGCATATGACACAGTGACGGCAGGAAGGGTTTAATTCTGTCTTTGTACTTTAATCTAAGCAACATAAAAGGAGACCTCTACAGGTAACGAGAAAGTTTGGGTTAATATTCCTTTGGATTGACTTTCCTGGATGAGAAACCTTGCATGTGTCACTTAGCACGATGACCTTTGCTTGTATTTAGGAAATAGAACAGTATTGCAATATTCACCTGCTTTTCTGTGTTATTTATATTGAAAAAGATAAGGGATCTAATACTTGCAGCATAAACAAGGAACTTTTAAAATTGCAGTATAAATAACTAAGTTCTTTGTAGATGTAAGTGAATCAAATGTTCTTTTTAAGGACGGCTGCTAAGGTATTGGATGCTGATCAGCGTTCACTAATAATTAAAAGAAATCAGGATGGCCAGTGAAGTTACTGAACACAGCTGGGGCAGTAGGAACTTCGGCAGTATGTTAAGGCAGGGAGTTAGAGAATTCTGAAAACAAAAAACAAGTAAATGTCAGTAATTCTGGATCTTTAGTTAATTGCCAATCTAAATCTTAAAACAAAAGTAAAACTATCAAATTGGCAAGTTGACCTACATACGCATATATTGTATAGAGGAAGTTGCTTCTATTTTCTACTGATTTCCTTAGTTTTAAAACTACTAAGATGTTGTGTTATTTTATTTTTTTATTATAAAATATTTCTAAAAGTTCAATCAATCCATAATATTATGAAAGTAATATGAAGTTCTTTGTAGGCTTTTATGCTCTTCTTGTGCAAGGACCATGTTAATTTTCTCTGTTTTTGTTTACTTTAACATGCATGTTAGTGACATTAGCTTACAGTTAGTGGTCATGTTGTGATGCTTTGTCACTCTCCCTCCATGTAGCTAATTGGTTTTTTTTTCTTTTCAACTCCCTTTGATGGGAAGAAGAAAATCCTTTATTTAATTCTCTCCAAACAAATTTCCCTACAAATTTAAGCTGCTGACCCAAAATCTATGATAAATTTTTAGTTTAAGACTTTTCCTGGTTATCTGAAATGACCCATGTTTTTTCTCTCTTTCAGTAAATAGACACTGTAGAGTGCTTCAGAGTGTGTGGATTGGTCCAGGCAGTAAGAGATATGTGGATTCATGCTTCAGATGTACTAATGATGAAGGAATTAAAGAAGTGGTTTGAAAAGCTTCAGGCATAATTTGAGATCTGAACAAGATTTAAAAGGAAGTCAGGAAAATGACTTAGTGTTTTTCAAGAGATGCCAGCAGGCTTTAGTCTGCAGAAATTTGGACAAGAGAAAGAGGAAGTGAATAAAGGATAAAACAGACCTACCTCATTAGTTTACTCAATCATTTTCCATTTATTCATTCAACAGCTGTCTCAATCAGTTTCTTGTCTCTGGAAAGAAACATGGGACACCCACAAATTAAAGGATGAGAAGGTTATTTTGACTCATGGTTATAGTCTGTGATTGGCTAATTCTGAGACAGATGGTGCAAGGCCTGACAGAACAAAGATACTAATGCCATGGCAGGCAGGAATCATAGAGAGAATGGAGGAGCTGGGGGGGTGGATACACCCTTCTAGGTTTTCCCCTGTGACCAAGCTTCAGACAAATCCACCTCCTAAGAGCACAGTTGGCTCTGAAAGCATCTATGGATCAATCCACTGATAAGTACATCACCTCATGAGCCAATCACCTTCCAAAAGCCCCACCTCTGAACCTATGAGTCACTTAGGAAACATTTCAGATGGACACCATAATAGAACCTATTTCTCTATGCTTATAAGCAAGGTAGCCCTTCAGGGCAGACTTCAGAATAGGACATCACATAAATGAAAAGTATCCCTGACACTCTTAGAACTTAGAGGCAAAATAATTTTTTTGTGGCAAAATGAATTTTGAAGTGAGGCACTCATTTCTTTTGTGAATCATGGAAGCCTTGACTAATTTCACACAATGAAGAAATTCTAAGACCTCTAGAACTGTTCCTTTAATTTAAAGTTCCTTTCATAGGATTCCATGGTCCCCACAGGTTTTAGCTCTATCATTTTAGAGAATTAACCATCCAAATATTTCAACATAACTATGATTCTATCCTCAAGCTTTGCTTCTGTTGAGTGGCTTTACCAGGACAAATAACAGTGTTTTCTTATTTTCTCTAAAGGCTGAGGAGCTGTTTATGGAATTTGCACACAAGGCCTCAGCTTTCAACAACTGGTGTGAGAATGCTGAGGAGGACTTGTCAGAGCCTGTGCACTGCGTCTCCCTCAATGAGATTCGGCAGCTGCAGAAGGACCATGAAGTCTTTGTGGCCTCCATGGCTGGGCGTCAAGAAGACTTCAAATATTTGCTAGAGCTTGACAAGAAGATTAAGGCTTTAAATGTGCCTTCGAGCCCTTATACCTGGCTAACAGTGGAGGTGCTGGAAAGGGTCTGGAAACACTTGTCTGAGGTCATCCAGGTAATTAGTGTGGGTGCAACAGAGACAGTGGTCTAAGGCATCTGACCGCTTAATTCATTGTCCAATTTGGGGGACTTTTGAGATAGAAAGGAAGACTGTTCATAATTATACTGAGACAACAGTCATGAAATGACACTCTCTAGGAAAAATGAAAACTGCATATACCTGTGTCACAATATGCACAGCTCACAGTGTAGATAGGGCCATATTTCTGAGATTCACGGAACTGAATAAAAGCTCAACATGTGGGTTCAGTCATGATCATGACAAAAAATTCACAAACCCTACATATCTCTCCATCCAAGGTATTTGTTGCTTTAGATGCACTTCTCAAAGTGCCTTTTGTGTGTTTATCTTTAATTTTTTCTATCTACAATATGAAGTAATTAAAACTATGAAAATTTTTTCCAAAGGTTGGTGAAAAGATAAAAACTAAAAATTTCCTATAGATTACCATTTTTTAAAGTAATTCTTATTACTTACTACTTCTCTCCTTAGGTCAGCTTATGTGTTCATCTAGGTTAAATGCTACCCTTTCCTCCAATCAGCCGAACAGGTTTGAGAAAAAGGATGTTTGCTTTTATTACCAGTTGACTTGTTACTCTACTTGGTCTTAGATACTCCCATAAGCACTTACAGGGGGTGACATGGCTGTCTTCACATTTGTGAGGTAAGAAGTTGTGGGCTAGAAGAAATAGGAGCACTTAGACACATGCTTGAGGAATGCAGGTCATTTCTAAGAAGGGGTGTGTAGTTGAGACTACAGATTAGTTTTGTGATAGCAAAGAAGAGCCTTCAGTGTGAGCCCTATTCTCTGTGGTTTTGGGATTTTAGGAACGGGAGCAGGAGCTGCAAAAGGAAGAGGAAAGGCAAGTCAAGAACTTTGAGATGTGCCAAGAGTTTGAACAGAATGCCAGTACCTTTCTTCAGTGGGTCCAGGAGACCAGGTTTGCTGAGCACCCTCCACGCCCTTGACCCTTGTGCCATAGTCACTGTTTGCCACAGGAATGACGTATCTATCTGAGGGGGAGTGGAGAGACTTTCACAGCCTATGCTCTGTCTCCAAATCAGCACATCTTGATTGTGCTTTATATTTGGACCTGACTTCTATCTGAATCAGTCTTTCCAAAGTCAGGGAATGGAAATTTCATCCTGCTCCCCATTTTACCACATTCTCAATTTTCCTTCTGTTGCCTATGATTATAATTCAGAATAATACTGATCTTTATGTTTGATGCTACTTTGCACTTCAAAAGCACTTCCATATTCATTTTATTGTTTTCAGAGGAACCCTGAAAATTGCACAGAACAGATCTTATTTCCTATGCATCCAAATGTGGAAAAAATAGCAGATAAATTGAGTTGCTCAAGGTCACATATGTATTTACTAGCACAGCCAGAAACAGAATATATTGGCAACACTTAACATGAAGTTATTATGTGGCCTACCTAGTGAAGCTGTAGTGAAAATCAAGTGAGATAATATAGATCAATTGCTTTTATCAGATGCTAAATGTTCTGTACATGAAGGTAACTTTTGTCACATCTTCTGGCACATGATCTGGAAAAGCATACGGGCAGGAACACAGTAAGGCATTAGGACAGATGCTGAAGCTGAACAGACTGTGTATCCATCATTTGTCAGAATTGTGGCATTTTGAGGGTTAAAGGGGTGGCTGGATGATCCAAGATATACAGTCTTCCTAGGAACTCATTGTTAAGGAGAAGCAAGACTGAATAAACAGAAATCTTGCATCTTGTCTTAAAAAAAAAAAAAAAAAAACTAAAACACCAGCCATCATAAACCATACATCTTCTTCTGCCCCTGCTTGTAGCTCTTTATCATATCTGTCCTGGATCCCTCACTGAGAGCATTTCCTTTGCAGTCCGTGCTCTTTTCCCTGAAGTACACTGCTTAAAGGAAGGCTCTGCGCTTCTTAGAGCAGGCAACACTTTGAGATTTGTGGACACGGCCATGTTTTATGGCTACAGAGGGCTTAAAATCTGATGAAGGGAGGTCCATTAATGTAATCCATGTTAACGAATGATTTTTCTTTTCTCTTTTCTGATTCATGTTCCGGTTCTCCATGTCCAGGTCTTATTTTCTGGATGGGTCAGTATTCTGTCATTTCATTTTCTTACATTTTTGTAGAAGCATAAGTTAATGAGGTCTTATTACTGAGGTTTTCTTTGTGCCATTTCGATGTGATACTGCCTAAAGAAAGAGAAGCCCGTTTCTGTCCTTAAGCCCTAGTCAGTGGAAGTTTGCCTACATCACTTAAGTGTGTAGAGTTGACCTTATGTATCCAATGGGTCTGAATCTTTGAATTCAGTCAGACATAGATTGAGAATATTCAGAAAATTGTGGCTGCACTGAAAATCTACAGCTTTATTTTATATCCTATGACAATGATTTGTTTACCATTTACATTGTAGTAGGTATTATAAATCAGTAGTCTGGAAATCATTATAGGTGTATGGAGAATGTGTGTGTGTTTTATGCAAATACTGTGTCATTTTATATAAGGAATTTGGGCATCTTCTATTTTGATATTTGCAAGGTTACTAGAGAAATTCACCCATGGATACTTAGTAGGACTTCTATGGACAATAGACTTACAAAAGACACGGAAGAGCCATCTTCTAGGCAGAAAAGAAATAAAATAGCATTTACTTCCCTTCTTGTAAATCAAGAAGATGCTGAAGAGAGAATGGCTTGATTCTAAAAATTTGTCTTTCTGCAAAGAAAAAAAAAGAATGAATGAAAGGACAGGGAGCAGGGAGTGGTCACAAAAGGAATTAAGATATGTTATGAGCATGGTCCAGCTTCCCAAGGGGAAGGTAAGTATTCTATATTACTCGAGTATGCTAATAAGCTAAAATAATAAAAATGAAGACCATCGTATTTGTAGAAACAAAAGTGGAAGTTTTCATTTGGTGTATATCTGAGACAAATTGACCTCCAATATTAGGAATAATGTTTCATTTTGTTTCTTAATTAGATCTTTGCTCAAAGAAACAGGAACCCTGGAATCTCAACTGGAGGCAAATAAAGTAAGTAAAGTTTGCTCATTAGTTGAGATCTTTGCTAGAATTACAAGAAGTGCAAGAGAAATTACTTAGAGGCAACTTGGTGATGTCGTTAGGTCAATAGCAGTTACTGTTAAAAAGCCGAGGCCTAGTGCTAACCCTGCATCCATTTGCATGCACCAAACATCACCACTTTATGGATGTGAACCTTCTCCATTTATTTAAAATTTTTAAACTTTTATTTATGCATAAAATAGAAATAAAACATAGTACAGAGCTGCTGTATTGATTACGTAAGAGAACAGATATGAAAGTTTCTAGACTGCAATGAGAACCATTAACAATTTTTTTTTATCTGCAGTGATGATATGACACAATTGAATCTAGCTATGCTCCCAGGAATTTAGTGTAGCAATTTACTAGAAGGATGTTTCTCAACCTCGTTTTCAATACTACCTCCTTTCAGAAGAAAAAAAATTAATTAAATTTAATTTCCACATTATGGGAGTAGACTAAGATACCAGGTATAGTTGATCTTTGGAGGGTCATGAGCTTTATAACATTTAAGCTTTGTCACACATGACTGTACCTTTCTGTCAGAGAACCAATGTGTGTCACCTACTCCTGGGGAAAATATCTCTTCTTGAGAACTCATGGGCAGGATGCAGAAATTTTGCATACAGTGCACTTGATTTGCTGAAGCAGACAATCCATATCTGCCTGAACTGACAAAGGAGTCCCAGAAGAGAACACTGGGGCACGTACTTGCACCTTAGAACTCAGCCAGTATTGATGATGCAGATAATTCACACAGCAGATCACAGGGAGCTAATGATACATGAGACCCAGGAGCTCTACCCTTCTTCATCTCTTCATCACCATTAATTTTGCAAAGCATATAAGAATTTCAGAGATCCTCTCTCCTAAATCTCTATTTGATAAGTGAAGAAAATATAAATGAAATGGTTTTCCCGAGTTGTCCATTTTTCATGGAGGATGAGAAGACCTCCGAAAAGAATTGAAAAGGAAACTCAAACTCATCAACTTTTTTTTCTTCTCTCTAATAGCTACATTTGGGTCAGGTGGTCCAAATGTCTGACCCTCTTCTCTTTTTCCAGAGGAAGCAGAAGGAGATCCAAGCAATGAAGCGTCAGCTAGACAAGATTGTTGACCTAGGGGATAGCATGGAGGAGGCTCTGATCCTTGACATAAAATACAGCACCATTGGACTGGCCCAGCAGTGGGACCAGCTCCATGAGCTGGGAATGCGAATGCAACACAATCTGGAGCAGCAGATCCAAGCCAAGTACTGAGGGTCCACAGCCAGGGCAGGGAGGGTGACGGGGGCGCAGCAGGAACCTAACTAAGAACTAGTGCGTGGGGTACTAGATTAGAGGGCTTTCTGAGTGATCATATACTTACCTCCAATGCCAACTTTTTCTCCCTTCATTTCCCTAAAGAGAGACTACTGCTCTTTGTACTGGGGTCTATCATGAGATAAGAGATGTGTTCCTCTTTGATTCTATTCATCATCTGTCTGAACAAATGGTTCCTCCATCCAGTTCTCAGCGTTGCTTTACCATGTTCTGTGGTGTTTTCAGAATGCATCCCTTTTTTAAAATTCCATCCAGAATATCATATCCATAATGGAAAAGTCTTCACATATGACTTCATAGACAAAAAAAAAAAAATCAGAAACCAATTTTTTTTCTAGCTAAGTTGGTTATAGCAAAGCAGCTTTAGATTGCCACAGATTTGAGGCAGTATTTTTTATCTAGATCAGGAAATGGGACTTTTTCTGTAAAGTGTCTTATTTAAAATAATTTAGTCTTCATGAGTCCTAAGATTTATGCTGACTTTCCATTTCTGCCAACAGTGGAAAACCAGCCATAAATAATTTGTAAGTGGATAAGCATGGCTGCTATAATAAAAACAACTTTTAGAAGTTAAAATTTGAATCTAATGTTATTTTTACACTTCTTAAAAGTCTCTTTTTGATTATTTTGAACAGAATTAAACATTTAATAGCCATTTTCGACTCATGAGCTGCCTAGTAACAGATAACACGTTGGATTTGAGCCGTGTAGTATAGTTGTCAACCTCTGAACAAGATGATCAAATAGCATAATAGCTATCTAGAGTCTCCTATCTTTCCTACAGCATATCTTTTGCTATTCTGCTGTTTCATCTCATGGTTAATTCACATTTTTCCTTTCAGGGATACCATAGGTGTGAGTGAAGATACATTAAAGGAGTTTAGCGCCACCTATAAGTGAGTATATCTTGGCAGTAAACTCATGCTTCATTTTCTAGGTCATTCAGGGTGCGTTTGTAAATAACTAATTTTTCCCTATGTATGACATAATGAAATCGTTTTTTAAACTTTATTTTAATGAGAATAAAGCTAAGCAAAATAAGAGAATAAAACCAATCAAAACAAGACAGTGTCAGTCACACAGGATTTCAAAACAAGATAATAGGAAAGTAACGATAGTTACCATAATACCTTTGTCTTCAAAATAGCTTTCCATACCTTCAGACATAGTCAAATCAAATGAAACAAAACAGAATAGAACCAATAAGAAACAAAACAATAAATGTAATACAGGACTTTAAAACAAGGTAATAGTAAATCCAAAGTGGCTGGCATAATATATCTTGTTGTCTTTGAAAAAGCTGCGCATGACATCAGATATAATAAAATCAAGCTAGATAAAACAGAATAAAACCCAATAAAACAATGGGAATGACACAGGACTTTAAAACAAGATAGTAAGGAGTTAACAATGGCTACCACTTTGAAAAGGAGATCCCCCATAGATGCTACACTGCATATTGCTGTCCTCTTAATAGATTAGATAACTGGCTTTTGGCCTGCAAAGACAGTGAAACACTACACTAAACACTACAAGAATTAAGCTGTATTTTACCTCACTAGCTGTCATCACAGCCTGTGTTTCTTTCTATGACCTTATGGCAGTGGAGATATTAGCTATTCTTGTCTCCTTACCTGCATGCCAGAAGGGACTGGTGTCTGGCTCTCTTCCAGTCAGCCTAAACATGCCATAGACTCACAGGAGGCCTTAGCTTCTGGTTGACCTCTTCTTCTCACCTGCAGTCTGTGAATAAGGCTGACTCCACCTGATGGACTCTTAAAATCTACATGTGTGAACTAGCTTTAGTTTATAATTTATAATAATTACAAATTGCATCATAGTATATCAATAATATATTAATATAATTATATATTACACTAAAATATATTAATATAATTCCTTTGAGATTGAAGTTTAAAAATGTATTTCTTTCATGATTAGTGATTTGTTTTTTTTTATTTAAAAGTAAAAAAAATACAGAGATACAGACAAGGTCACTACTCAACTCTCTGACAATTTATATGTTACTAAAACTATAGTGATACAATAAGACTTATTTATTTCTATTATAAATTGATTCTTTCTTGAGATTAATAACATGTTTTACTCTTAGACATTTTGATGAGAATTTGACAGGGTGTTTGACACACAAAGAATTCCGGTCCTGCCTGAGAGGACTCAATTACTATTTGCCCATGGTAGAGGAAGATGAACCTGAACCCAGGTTTCAGAGGTTCTTGGATGCTGTGGATCCGGGGAGGTAAGAAGAAGACCAGAGCCAGATCAAGGGAAGATTGGGGCTTGGAGGGAGAAGGTCAAAGAGTAAAGTGGTCTGTAAAAGATGAAACTCACTGTTTTGAAAAATATGGCCATACAGACAGTATAAGAGAATTGGGCAGTTCTTAGTATGTGTTCAAGATTATTTCAGAAGTAAATGGCACTAACTGTAACTGGATCTAACCCTGAGAGTTATCCAAATCATACTTTATCTTTTTAAATTTTAAAGAAAAAGAAAGATAAATGTAACAATGAAACCGAGTTTCAAAACAAGTTATTAGAACAGTGATAACTGTTGATGCATTTATGATGTATCTTTGATCTATAAATTTTAGCTGATTCTGAGAATAAGAATTGAGAGAAGAAATAGTTTCTTAGATGTGGGATTTTAAGAAGACATGGATAACCAAAAAGCCAATATGTTAAGGGTGGAGTTGTTTGTGTTTGAGGGGCTGTGAAAGAGTTATAGAAAAATCAAATTGTTGTTTAATTAATTCTTTCTAATATTAAACACAGGAATTATTTAGGTATCTGGGGACTTATGCTGATAAGAATTCCAAAACTCTTTGAAAAGAACCAAACTGGAAGCTTAATATGAATTTTGAGAAAACAGTGTTTATTTGGCTATAAAACAGAGAGGAAAAGTCAGAATGCAGAATGTAACCCACAGTCTCAAACAGAATATTTAAAAGAGATCACAGGGAATCCATCATTTCTCAGCCTTTAAAACACTGTATAAGATAGGGATGTGATTTCTTCTTGTCTTGGGAAAGCACAGCTTCTGTATTTCTCACACAGGAAGGGCTATGTCTCACTGGAAGACTACACATCATTCCTGATTGACAAGGAGTCAGAAAATATCAAGACCAGCGATGACATAGAGAGTGCTTTCCAGGCCCTCGCAGAGGGAAAGTCTTATATTACCAAAGACGACCTGAAGCAGGTCAGATTCCAGTTGCTGCGCTCTCATAATCTCAATCTGAGTCAGCTCACTCTTGGTTGTCTACTTTGAAAATTCTCACCCACCTACCTATTTTTTCTTCTAAGATCTTCTCTTCCCAGGATGTCATATGTTTCGATTAATCCTTTTTGTCTTGATCCTGCTCAGAAACCTATAGTAACTCTTTCTTGACTGTCTAAGTCAGTTCAAAACATGTGACAGTTTTTTGGGGGGAGGCTATGTTTATCCCTTCTACTTACTCAGCAAAATTTAGGGAATGAGAAATATAGGAATTAGATCTTTTCTTCAGGAAAGAGATAAGCAAAAAGTTTGAATTGGTCTCATGGATTAGAAATCGCACATTTTAGAGAAAAGACTGTGATGGGAATGGGGCTTCCCTAGCCTTCTGAAAGCTGGTTTTAAGTTCTGCAGCTAGGGCATAATAGAAATGCCACGGAACTTTCCAACTCTAGAAGTATTTCCACCTCTCTAACTGTGTCTTTCTCCTTTTATGCTTTTCAGGCCCTAACCCCAGAACAAGTGTCATTCTGTACCATACATATGCAGCAGTATGTGGACCCACGAGGTCGAAGCCAGCCTGCTGGCTATGATTATGTTGGCTTCACCAATTCATACTTTGGTAACTGATAAACAGAACCTCCAGGATTATGGAAAATTCACCTGTTGGGAAGTATTGGGGGATGAAAGAGGCAGACAAGTGTGGCAGTGTAAAGATTGATGTGTGTGTGTGTGTGTGTGTGTATTACAGTAGTTTCAGTATCTATAATAAATAATCAAGATTGGAAAACATATGTGTTAATCAAGTTGGAAGTGAAAAAGCCATGGGTTTATTTCATATGCAACTAGTCAAAACTTACTTTTTAACTGTTGTATTGTGTTCCACTTACAGTTATCAATTTTTTTGTGCTGTTAATATAGAAGAAAATGTTTATTTTTTAAAAATTAAATAAAATAAAGTATTTCTTACTCAAATAAGCTTCTGTATCTCTGGGACCCTTACTATTACCTCAATATGAACAGCTAATTCTATTGTAAAAGAAATCATTGCAGAAGAAACATAACCCAATTGATTTACAGTTCTTTTCACTGTAAAATATGTTTAAATTCTTACATTTGAAAATTAAGACACTTAATATCTGGAGAGGGTGAAAAATTGTAGTGTATGAAATTGAACTGCACAGAAATAAGCAGAGCTTCTGTTTATTTATTTATTTTTTTTTACCGGGGATTGAACTTGCAACCTTGCGATTGCCAGGCGGGCGCTTATACTGCTGAGCTAAACCCCTAGCCAGAGCATCTGTTTTCTTAACTTGCCATTTTCTTTTCTTTTTTTCTCTTTCTTGTTTTTGAGACAATTTTCATTGCAGAATGATAATGATACTGGCCTGGAACTTTTATAAAGCCTAAGCTGGTCTCAAACATGCAATCTTTCTGCCTCAGCCTCCTCAGTGCTGAGTTTACAGGTGTGCAATGCCACATCTGGCTCAACTTGTCCTTTTCTCACACCCAAACACTGAATTATATGTTATTATTTGCAGAATAATAAAATTCCAGCACAGCAGGCACCCCTATCATCCTTTAATTCCCTGAATTCCTACTTAAGGTTTAATATGCTAAAAAGAACAGTTGGGTTTATTTACGTTCATCATGTATTGGAATAAGAGACAGTAGAATTGTTTATAAAATTACAAATTAAAGAAAAAACAAGACTAGGTAGTGCTATTGCCAGGAATTTTCAGGGCAATTTTGATCTAAATAGACTCAACAGGGACAGTCTGATTTTATCTATAAAAGATGATGGTGTATTTTTCTGCTGAGAATTCCAAAGTCCTTTTTCTGGCCTCGTGTAAAATTGCTAGCATCATCCAAAAACAACCAGCATTCCCAAATCCATGAGTACTCTCATGTGATTGATATCTTAAACCTAAATCCTGTCTCCACACAGAAATTAATTCTCCTTATTGTAGGAGGAAATCCTACCAGAGAAAAATTTGATAGAACTTTGTTTAAAACTCAAAAATTCTCTTTGTCATCAGCAATATATAAGCGTTTTATTGATTTTTACATAAGCAACCAAATCCTATGGAATACAACAATCAGAAACTATCTTAAAATTATTATTCACAATTTTTTCACTTTAAAATACATTTTAATTTTTACATTTGAAAATGAAGACTACACTGTCTGATTACAAATTACCTGATACTTTACATATTAAATTATACAACTCAATAAGCAATTGATAATAAGTATTATTGAATATCATGGTTACCAAACATAGGAAGATCAAAAATATGCATGATAGAAATAAAGCAAAGGGTGTGTGTGATTCATTCCTCCCCAGTTTCACTGTTACCAACCATTTTCAAGGCCAAATTAGGCTATTAACCATTTGATGGGTTACAAAATGCTAAAGCAAAAGTGTTATATTAAAACACTTTATATCAGAGATTGAATAATATAAAGACTAGAGAGACATCTAAAAAAGATGGGAAAATATCACAATTACATACAGTGCCTTCTGACGTTAGAGTCTGAACATCTAAACATAGAACAAAAACAACAGTGTTAGAAACAGCATACATGTTTTAGTAAGAGACTACAAATATTTCAAGTATAACAATTAGAACTTTTTTTATTTTGGACTGAATTTGTTGTTAACTAAATCCTATCTGTTGACCACTGTCTACTCACTTTAAACTGGAATCCTCTTTTCAAATTTTTGCTAATTTTCTTCTTTATAATTCAAAGATTATACTCTGTCCCTGAGCCCCAGTTTATGGGTATAAACTTTATTTTCCTGTCTTGATTACTATTCCTTGTTTTGGGTCTCCAAAATTATTTCACTTCTAACAGAATATCATCGCATTTGCATCTTATGGACCTGATATCATCTATCTCATGCTTGTTTTCATGTAACATAGAATTTTCCCTAATTTCTGCTGTTAATACTTTCAAGTTTCTGGAATCTGGATCCTTTATCCTGTCCTCTCCTCTCACTTTCCTTCTCTAGGTATATCATGGAATATAAAACAATCCACACTCCTTTCTCTGGTTTCTACCAGCATCAGCTAGGCAAAATACTGGGCACCTCAAGGTTATACAGTCTAGAAATTTCATATAATAATTGTATTTTGTACTTGATGTTTAGCAGGTTTTGTCCTAAAATCTTTATATTAATCTTCACCAAAAATAGAACGATCTGACATATTATTGTCATTCTATTTGCCAATTGAGAAAATGCAAACATAGCATGTTTAAGACAATTGTAGTAGATCACATATATAAAAAATTGATTGCATGTAGACTTAAAACATCAGGGTCTCTGGTATTAATTGGCCCCTTTAAAGGAACATTGCTTAGGAGGTCATTTTCTCATCAGGGGTACATCTGCCATTCCTCCTAGAATAATTTGTCCTTTTGAGGCACATGTTCAACTCCTTAATGAAGAGAGGAAATTCAGGTCATAAAGGGAAATTTTGTAGACTGTTTCTGTTGCTCCCTCTCCAGATCAGTTATCAAAAGAAAAATAGAGATGATGAATCATAGAGAGTTGGGCTCTATAAAATGAAAAGCACCCAGTGGGAGAGAAAGAGAATAGCCCATCTCTCCACTGCAAGGCATTAAACAAATCTCTCACTCAAATTGTCACGCACTGAATTTCAGATTTTGGAAAAACGTTACAGGTCAAATATAATAACTGTGCAATTATGGTAGAAATCTCCTCAGTGTCCCTGAAAGAGCTCCTTCCAGCCTGATCTTGAACATGGACACTTCAGCATCCTCTCATTTTGTTCAGCTTGGTTAGAAAATTTGTAATGATCTTAGTAAACTAAGGAAAGTCTTGCTACATTGTGGGCTTCAGTAATGAAGGGTGCATCTATAAGGATTAAAATGAAAATAATTTTTTGTGCCTACTGTGATCATCATAGGCAGATGGGAATCCAGTCTCTGCATATCAAGGATCTGGGAAGCAGAGGAGAGAGAGGCAGAGTGGGCTCTTCTAGGCCCTGGCAGAGCAGCAACTTTGACCTAAAGCCTGGGCTACCTGGTCCATCAACCTAGCTTCCCAGTCTTTTACCAGCCTACACAGAGGCTGGTGTCCCTTTGGGCTGTCTTTCGTCCCTTACTCAGTAAGCTTCCTTTGGAAAACATTTTTCAGAGCTGTCTGCACAGCCCGATTTCTTAGACTATAAACAATGGGATTGAGGAGAGGGGTCACCACAGTATAGGTGACAGCAATAAGTTGATCCCGTTCAAGAGAGTAGCTAGCTTTGGGCCTCAGGTACATGAAAGAGGCACAGCCATAGTGAAAAATAACCACTATGAAGTGAGAGGCGCAGGTGGAAAAAGCCTTCTTGCGCCCCTCAGTAGAGGGGATCCTCAGGATAGCAGCCAGGATGCAAATGTAGGAGATGGTGATGAAGATGAAAGAGACCAAGAGGACCACCAGACTGAGAATGAGGATCCCCAGCTCACTGAGTGCTGTGTCCCCACAGGCAAGGCTCAGCACTGGAGGTGTGTCACAAAAAAAATGCTGGATCTTATGGGAGCTGCAAAAGGAGAGGTGGAAAATGACCAGTGTCATTCCCAGGCCAAACAGGTATCCACTCAGAAAGGAGGTAAAGACTAGCTGGAAACAGAAAGTGGGATTCAGATGGCTGGCGTAGTGCAGTGGAGCACAGATAGCCACATATCTGTCAAAGCCCATTACAGCCAGAAGAAAGCAGTTTGTGCAGGCCCACGAGGCAGAAAAGAACATCTGGGCAGCACAGCCTGCGTAGGAGATAGCATGGCTCCCCATAGCCAGGCCAAATAGCATCCGAGGGATGATACCCAAAGTGTAGCAGGTTTCTGAGAAGGACAGGAAGGAGAGGAAAAGATACATGGGGGTGTGCAGGTGGCTATCCAGCCTGATGACTACAATAATGAAGACATTGCTGGTCAGCGTAATGAGATACAGAGAGAAGAACAAGGCAAACAGAAGAAGTTGCATCTCGCCAAAGCTGGAGAATCCCACAAAGACAAAGCCCCTCCCGCATGTTACATTTTGCTGCACCATTCTGAGAGACATTGCTGACAGGCTTGCTGATTCCCTTCACCATAGCAGTAGATGTCTCTCTTCTCTAACAGGCAGGGGAGACTCTTCTTTGTGTCTATTGTAAACAAAAGAGGGAGATCTGATTTAGTTTAGAGTCAAGTTTGTACATGCATGCATGTACATGCACAGGTACACAGGTATATGACTGTCACACGTATTCATGCCTATACTCACAATAAACCCTTATATATCTGCATGTATTCAGGGCACATAGAAAATGTATACAGTCAATTTATGTATATTTCACATATTTGAAATTGTGTATTGCACATTGACTATTAATGATCATACCTATAAATATAAAACTCATGTCTTCGCATAAGAGGATACATAGGTATTCAGATAATCTGCAGATTTGAAGAACCATATTCCACATACATTTTCATATTGACTATACATATACCACCACATAAGAAGATATAGTTAGACACATACCTATTTTCTATTAGAATGTTTAGTGGAGGTAGAGGGCTTGATGGACATAATTCTATCAATCAGTTTACAAAAACCAAGACAGGTAAAATGCCTTTCTTGAGGTCACACAGAAGCGTCACTGGAGAAAATAATGGCAAGTTCTAATCTAACATTATTTTACCCATACCATGATTACTGGTCTTAGATGTTACAAGAAACTTACTCCTATGAATATAGATTAAGGAACATCTTGTTCAACATTAATCATTTTCATCTACACAACTCTCCCTAAGCCATTTTATCCTTTCCCAACTCCTTGTGGAGTGTAACCCAGGTTTCTTTTACGTGTGCAACCAGGCTGAGTGCTGATAGAATAAAGGGGCTCCAGAGGGGTCTTGCATCAGGCATCCTTTAGTCCAAAGGTCAGATGTTACATGCTGCTGCACCCACCAAAAATTTGCTTTGAAGGAAAAACCAAACTGTGGGAGAGATTAGGGGGAAGTTTCTTTACTTATCCAAAGAAGCTCACAGTAAGCTCTATATCTACCCTTTAGCAGACATGCACTTTCCTGTCTTCCAGCAGGTGAAAGACCTGACATGTATCTCAGATACCCCTATTCTGAGTACCATGGACTTCAGATGATACCAAAAATGTCTTTCAAAAAGCTCTAGCCCCAAGCAATCAATCACATCTGCTTCTATCCAAACAGTATCTCTCTGAGGATTCCCTGTCCCATTGGGTGCTGTTTCTGGAAGCATAATTAATTGTGCTTCTTGTCATTAGTTGGGAATATCCTTTTGGGGAAACAAGAAAAAGGAGTGTGAACAAAGAAAGATTGTGATCCAAACTGTAATTTGTGTATCTATTATATGCTGAATATATTTTTTAAAGGATAAATCTCTTAAAATTTACAAGTTACTTAGATAATTTTAATAGTTACATTTTACAGTAATGCATGCAGCACAATTCATAATAGCTAAGTCTGGGAAGCAGCCTATGTTTCCAGCAACAAACAACTAGACAAAGAATATATAGTATTTATACATAGTGGGCTACACTGCTTCTTTGCTATAAAAAAGGTCATATTCGAGTGGTTTGTAATAAAATGATGCACATTGTAAACATAATGTTAATTGAAATAACTCTGACACACAAGTTTAAATATTGTATACCTTCTTTCAGATAAAATAAGAGCAAAATAATAGATTAATGAAATATGAAGATAGATCTACTGCAAATGGAAAGAAGCCCAAGAGATAAAGAGAGGAGGTGAAAAAGGAGGAAGGGTCCATAAAATTAATTAAGATGTACTATGTACAGGTACAAAATATTCATAATATTTGTGTATATTCATTATATATCCCAAACATGTATAACACATTAAAAAATGAATGAAAAATAAGAGAAAGGATTTCTGGGTATGCATAATCTTTTTATATTTAGACAATGCTTATCATTTCCAGTGTTCTTCATTCTTTTCAATATATCCAAGTTACTAAATGTTTGGTTTCATTTCTTCTCTTCTTTGAACACTTACTCTTTAGTCTAAGATTTACAATATGCATTTTAACATAATTCCCATAAGATAATTTGACTGTAACATATTTGGTGTACTTACATCTTTGTAAGAAATATTGACCAAAGATATTTACAGGATTTAGCTTCTGTTTTCAAAATTAGTACAAAGCAACAGTAATAGAAATAATACATCATTGTCAAAAGGCAGAAAAATAGATTGAAGGAAAATAGAATTTAGAAATAGTAACTTTGGTATAGAGTAAATTTAACTTCTACAGAGGTTCATAGGCAATTCAATGAAGAAAGCATAATCTTGCCAGCAAATGGTACTAAAACAACTACATTCTACTTTAGAAAAAAAAAAAACTTACATTGAATTAATTTAAGCTTAACTACTACTTCATCCTGTATACATAAATTATATACAGTGGGAAAAAATATCTAAACGTAAAATCAAATATAGAGCAATTAAGGTAAAACACAGGAGAATATATTCATTATTTGAGGTCAGAATTTTCTTAGAAAAGTAAAAAAAAGGCATAAGAAATTAACAAATCAAACTATGAAAACTAAAAGCTTCAAAACTCATTGATGAGCAGCATGGAAGAATAAAATTATATAACAATGTCCTAGTACCAGTTCTTCTTACGATTGTGTCTGCCTTAGCTGATATTAATGTAGATGTTCTGCATTCTTAATTATTGCTAACAATCAAGGCTTTTACTCCCATTACTACTGAAAACATGGTATTTCCAGTGAAGTTTTTGCAGACAAGTTTTAATTACTGCAAGAGTTTTTACTTTTACTTGTTATGAGAACATAGCTGTTTTCCCACTTATTCATGAGTGACCATTTTTCTGAATTCTGCCAGTTATTTTCTTCCAGTACTTGCAAAAACAATGTGCCCCTCCCTCTGACATGAGTAGTCTCAAGTGGTTAAACTGATTCACTCACATTGATAGTTCTTATAAGAGACCCACTATGTCTCATGTGTTTTAAAATGTTTTGTTTTTCTTCAGTTTTCTTAGTAGTTGATTTTTGGAAATTTAAACATCACTGGAGTTCAATTTTTTGTATTTACAACATTTAGGACTAGATAATTTTTCAATCCAATTTTTCTCCTACCTCGTCTAGTCAAAGTTTTAGACATACTATGATACCGTAAATTTTAATTTCTGCCCACACTCTTCCCATCCTCCATAGAAACATAAAGTCCTTGCAAGACATCGTTCCTTGTGTGCTTATGACTTCTTTCACGTGCCTAGTGCAGTTTTAGCACAATGTGGACACTTTTCAAATACCCAGGTAAAGTCTGTGTTTACACAGAAAGACTGATTGGTTTTGTGTGAAATGTCAAAGAAGAATCAAAGTCATACAATACCTAAAGTAGGAAAAGAGACTTTACTCACAAAGTATCACAGAGGAAAGGAAAGTTCAATTTAGCAGTAGCTTCACATTTGAACAGGGTAAGGAGGAATATGAATTAATAGCCTTGAAACAGGCAGTTTGTGTGTGCCTGCATGTGCTAATGGGGGTGGTTTATAGGATGAAAAGTAGCTAAGAGGAAAGAGTGAGGGTTGGGAGAGATTCTTGCTACATTGACCTAATATAGTTCCTACAGAAGATAGATCAAGACAGGTATTACCTGGGAGGTAGTGGTGAAAAAAGAATTTGTTAGACATTGAGGTGACCAGAAATAGAGGGTAGGAAAATGCCTCTAAACTGATTAGTAGGATTCCTTCTACAACTGATAGTGAAGGAGTAATAAGTCCTTGGTTAAAGTGTAAATGGGAAGGAGGCTTAGAGAAGCAGGAATGGAGATTCTTCTGTGATATTTTGTAAGCAAAAGTCTATTTTGCTAATTTAAGAATTATTTGACTTTGATATTTCTTTGACATCACACACAAAACCAGTCAGATTCTTTCAAAGAAAGAAGCTGTCAGTGAGAGAATGAATGAGCCTGGAGATTGCGATTTCTATTCTGCTTTCCTGGCCAAACAAAACTTAGAAAGTAACAGAGGGGCCCTTCCACCAGGAACATCATGGAAGCCCACCCCAGGCCCAAACTGCTCCAGACTGCTTCTACTGGGCCTGCCCTTCCAGTGGGAACATCACAGAAGCCCACCCCAGGCTTAAACTGCCCAAGACTGCCTCTGTTGGGCCTGCCCTTCCACCAGGGCATTGCCAAAGGCTGCCCCAGGCCTAAGCTGCCTGGGACTGCCACCGCTGAGCCCTCCCTTCCACTGGGAACATCAGAACCTTGGACTACAGTGGATTACTGTGCTGGCTGGATGAGAGACTCACTTCACCCAAACAGAAGACCTCAGCAAGCTCCAGTCAGTGTGGTGAGTTTGCCCCTAAAATAGAGGTCTGCAATGAGTAGGAGCAGAGGTGAAACTCCCTCCAACTGTAAGACATTGACAAACCTGGCAAGAGAGTGGGCAATTCCCTCCCCCACACAGAGAATATCAGACAGGGTGAGGAGTGTGCCAATAACACCCCTCCCAACTAAGAGAAAATTAAAAGAGCTTATGAGACACTAAGTGACACAGTAGGGCCTCAGCTGACACAAACACTATAGCCAGGGTAATCTGGTGACCTGCAACAACCTGAAGATATAACAACAGGAGGAACAAGAGTTGCCCTACATCAATACTTCTAGGCTAGTTAGCCCAGAAAGAATATAGGACTCACCCAACAGGCCCTATAGGGGGAAGTCAGGTGACTGGCTATCATCTTCATTGTGGTACCCAGCAATTTCACAAACATCAACCACACAGTAGGACCTTAAAACTAACACTATAGACAGCTGTGACTGTTGGAAAAGAAAGAACACATACTTACTGAAAAGGTGAAAATGACTAAACAAAAAAGGTAAAATGCAATCTCAAACAGCTAGTCCATCAGGAGCAAGTACAGGTGACAATGAAATAGAGGACTTTAAAATTCATAAACCAGAAATCTCTGAAAATATAGCAAATGAAGTGAAGAAACAAATCCATGAGGCTATAGAGGAACTCAAATTAGAAATAATGTCTTATGTAAAGACAGAAATAACAACCTTAGAAAATGATTGCTCAACATAGCTAGAGAAGAAATAGATTAAAAAAAATACAAGAGCACAGGAAATTGATTGAAACTCTAAATGAACAATTCAGAAAACAAGCAGAATCCATTAATCAAATCCAAAGTGGTATCCAAGAAACAAAAACTTGTATTGAAAGCTGGCAAAACCATTTAAATGAAGCTGAGGATAGAATTTCAGACCTTGAGGGCAGGATCACAGAGAGTGATCATGAAAGGGTAAAACTTATAAAAATAACAAAGCAGCATGAAATGACAATCCAACAGCTTCAAGATGATGCCAGGAGAAACAATGTAAGATTAATAGGTATCAGTGAGGAGGCAGGAGACAATGCAAAGGACATACCTAAGCTGTTCACAGAAGTAATAGCAGAAAATTTCCCAAACATGGGGGGGAAAAATCTGATATACAAATAAGTGAGGCATATAGAATGCCAAACAGTCATAACCAACATATATATATACATCCAGACATATAACAAAGATCTCAGACATACAGCATAAAAGCAGAATACTAAAAGCTGTTAGAGAAAAGACACTACTTACTTATCAAGGAAAGCCCATTAGAATCAATGCAGACTTTTTAACACAAACCCTCAATGCAAGATGAGCTTGGAGTGAGGTATTTCAAGCCCTGAAAGAAAACAACTTTCAACCCAGACTGATGTACCCAGCAAAACTGTCTTTCAAATTTAAAGGAGAAACAAGATACTTCCATGACAAAGAACAACTGAAGAAATTCATGTCCACCAAACCAACCTTAGAAACAGTGCTGAAAGACATGCTAGATAGAGATAAAAATGACCTCAATCTCCAGAACAACAACAGAAAGAAACCTAGAGGCTGGACAAGAAATTAAAGAAGGGAGAAAAGCAGGAAACCACCAATAGGAACACAACATGGCAAAGTCAAGCCAATACATATCAGTGTTATCCATAAATGTAAATGGGCTCAATTCACCTATCAAAAGAAACAGGTTGTTGGAATGGATCAAGAAATAGGATCCCACAATATGCTGTATAGAAGAAAAATATCTGACTCAAAAAGAAACTCATAGATTAAAAGTCAAAGGATGGAAAACAGTATTCTATGCAACAGGAACCCAGAAAAAAGCAAGAGTAGCTATTCCATTTGCAGACAAAGTGAACTTGAAACCTAAAAGGATTAAAAGAGATAAAGGTCACTACATACTTATTAGTGGAAAACTACAAGAAGAAGAACTGCCAATTATAAATATGTATGCACCAAGCACAGGAGTACCCAACATAAGACAGATAGTAATGGACATGAAAAACCAAGTAAACAAGAGCACAATTATAAGAGGGGACCTTGACAGCCCATTGTCACAAAGAGATAGATACATCAACTAGACAAAAAGTCAGTAAAGAAATAATAGAACTGAATCACACCTGTGAGCAATTGGAATTAGTAGATGTTTACGAAGTGTTACACCCAACCATATCAGAATACACATTCTTCTCATCTGCACATGGGATGTTCCCCAAAATAGACCATATATTATCCCATAAAACATACTTAAGTAAATGCAAAGGTACTGAAATCATACCATGTGTAATATCTGACCACAGCACATTGAAATTGGAAATTAATGACAAACGAAATTGCAAAACATGCATAAATTCATGGAAATTAAATAACAACCTTTTGAACAATCAATGGGCTACAGATGAAATTAAAGAAGAAATAAAGCAATACCTAAAATTTGATGAAAATGCAGAAACAATGTAATGTAATCTGTGGGATGCAATGAAAGTGGTGTTAAGAGGGAAACACATAGCAATAAATTGGCATATCAAGAAAACAGAACAAGCACAAATAAACAACCTAACACTTCATCTCCAGTTTCTAGAAAAAGAAAAGAAAATTAAATCCAAAAGTCATAGAAGAGAGGAAATTGTAAAGATTAGAGCAGAAATCAATGCAATTGAAACTAAAAAAATACAAAGAATTAATGAATCAAAAGCTGTTTTTTGAGAGAATAAACAAAATTGACAAACCCCTAGCCAACCTTATTAAGAAAAAGAAAGAAAAAACTCAAATTCACGCAATATGGATGAAAAGGGGGACATTACTACAGATCCCATGGAAATTCAAAAGATCATGAACACCTACTTTGATAATCTCTACTCATATAGAGTGGAAAACACAGAGAAAATGGACACATTTTTAGAAACATATGAACTACCAAAGCTCAAACAAGAAGACACGGCAACTTTGAATAACCCAATATCAGCTACTGAAATTGAAAGCATAATTAAAAATTTACTAGCAAAGAGAAGCCCAGGTCCTGATGGATTCACAGCTGAATTCTATAAAAAATTTAGAGAAGATTTAATGCCAATACTCCCTAAACTCTTCAATGAAATTGAAAGAGAAGCAATCCTCCCTAACTCATTCTTTGAGGCAATTATTACTCTAATAGCAAAACCAGAGAAAGATCTAACCAAAAAGGAGAAGCATAGGCCAATCTCACCAATGAACATTGATGCAAATATTCTCAATAAAATCTTTGCAAATAGAACACAGCAAATCATTAAGAAGATTATACACCAGGACCAAGTGGGATTTATTCCAGGAATGCAGGGATAGTTCAACATACACAAATCAATAAATGTAATACACCACATCAACAGAGCCAAAAAAAATCACATGATCATCTCAATAGATGCAGAAAAAGCTTTTGATAAAGTCCAACACATGTTCATGATAAAAAACCCTACAGAAACTCAGAATAGAAGGTATGTACCTTAATCTCATAAAGGCCGTCTATGACAAACCAACTGCCAACATTATACTAAATGGACAAAAACTGAAAATTTTCACTCCAAAATCAGGAACAAGACAAGGACATCCACTATCAGCACTCCTATTCAATATAGTTCTGGAAATATTAACCAGAGCAATCAGACAAGAGGGAAAAAGAAAAAGAATAAAAATAGGAAAAGAAGAAGTTAAATTATCATTATTTGCAGGTGACATGATACTCTACATAGCAACCCAAAAACTCCATTAAAAGACTCCTAGAGGTAATAAACAAATTCAGCAGTGCAGCTGGATACAAAGTCAACACCCAAAAATCAATAGCATTCCTGTACACAAATAAAAAACTCACTGAGAGAAAAATTATGGAAATATTGCCTTTCACAATAGCAACTAAAAAATGAAATACTTAGGAATCAATATAACTAAGAATGTAAAAAACCTATATGCTGAAAATTATACTACTCTAAAAAAGGAGATTGAAGGGGATATTAGAAAGTAAAAGGATATTCTTTGACCTTGGCTAGGAAGAATTAATATTGTGAAAATGGTCATGCTTCCCAAACTATTATACAGATTGAATGCAATCCCAATTAAAATACCATTAACATAACTTACAGATTTACAGAAAACATTCCTAAAATTCATTTGGAAACAGAAGAAATCTAGCAGAGCAAAGGTAATTCTGGGCAACAAAGGCAAGATAGGAGGCATCTCAATTCCTGACTTGAAAATATCCTACAAAGCCAAAATGATAAAATCAGCATGGTACTGGCAAAAAAATTGACCTGAGGATCAATGGAACAGATTAGAAGATGCAAACACAATTACAAAGACACTCAGCCACCTTATATTTGACAAAGGTGCTAAACATGTTCACTGGAAGAAGGATAGCCTCTTTAATAAATGCTGTTGGAAAAAATGGCTTTCCACATGCTCAAGAGTAAAACTAGACCCATGCCTATCACCATGCACAAACTAAAGTCAAAATGGATCAAGGATCTAAACATTAAAACAGAAACACTAAATCTACTGGAAGACAAAGTAGGTAAAAATAGACATGTGGGTAGGGAGAGAATTCATGAATAAAACACAAGGCGCACAGGAAATACTTCAAAGAATCAACAACTGGGATCTCATATTACTAAAACTTTCTGCACTTCAAAAGCAATCACCAACAAAGTGAAAAGAAAACCCACAGAATGGGAAAGAATCATAGCCAACAATCCTTCAGAGAAAGGACTTATATTCAGAACATATAAAGAACTGAAAAACATCAAGCCCCCAAATTCAAAAACCCTCTCCAAAAATGGGCATCTGAGATGAAAACCCAGTTCTCAGATGAAGATATACAAATGGCAAATAAATACATGAAGAAATGTTCACCATCACTGGTCATTCGAGAAATGCAAGTTAAAACAACATTGAGATTTCATCTCACCCCTTGGAAAGAATGGCTGCCATCAAGAAAACAACTGAAAACAAATGCTGGCAAGGCTACGGGGAAAAAGGAACACTGCTCCACTGTTGGTGGGAGTGCAGCCAGGAGCAGACTTGTGGAGATCAGGATGGAGATTCCTCAGAAAAACTAGGATTGGAATTTCCATTCAACCTAGCTATTCCCCTCCTACGTATTTTCCCAGAAAAATTGAAAAGGTCATGCCACAGTGATATATGTGCACCCATGTTCATAGCAGCACAATCTGTGATAGCTAAATCTTGGAAACCACCAAAATGCCCATCAACCACAGAGTGGATGAAAAAAATGTTTTATTTTTATACAATGGAATACTACTCAGCTATAAAAAGGATGATCTTGAGACCTTTATCAGTAAATGGAGGCAACTTGAGAATATCCTCATTAGTGAAAGAAACAAGACTCACATTAGTAAATATCAATTGTCTCTCTAGTGTAAAAAATAATAAGAATGGACAGAATAATGGTATCCAAAAGGTATAATAGATACAAAAGTATAATAGATATGAGTATAATAGATACAATAACTATTGTAAAAGTGAAAGGGAAGGAAAGTACTCTAAAGGATATAATGGTATAGTGTGTAACTAGATAAACATATTACTGAGCTTTTGTTAGATCACGGAACAGAAGAGTTTGTATTGTCAATGTGTGAGTGTCTAGCCACTTTTTATGCTTTGTCTTTGTAACTTTAACAGCTATTGTTAACAATATGTAATACATCAACTAGTGATTTTATGATGTTAATTTTTTTGAACTCTGTATTCTACTTTTCTTCTTGTTTTTTTTCTATTTTATCTTTTTAAAATTTCATTTTCTTTCTCTCTTAAAAAAGAAAGTAACAGAGGGCCTCTTCTACCCAGGATGAATACTGCAAATTTTCAATGCTCAGAGATTTCCAGAAGAATTTTATAAGTTATATAATACACAAAAGAACTGTAATGAGAACAAATTACAAAGTTGAATTAGAAGCTTTTCTGCTCCCTCTGACGGAAGATGAGAGGAATCCCCTGGGTTCTCCTAAGCAGAATCAAACCTCTAGAGCTGAGGAAATGTAAGTGATGGTCAAATCAGACAATATCTCTGCACTGCTATAGAGGAAGGCTCCCAGTGAAATTTCGAGGCTGGGAGCCCTGATCATAACACCTTTGTCCTGGTTTTACAACTTGTGTTACAGAACTCTAGAGCCATAGGAAGTGGAGCTGGCACAAACTCATAGCTCTCCTTCATTTTACAGCTGGGAAAACTCAAATTCAGAGGACACAGAATTCTCCAAGGTGACTAAACATGCAGCAATAAAATTAAAACTAGAGACCCATATAACTGATATTTTCATATTATCAATTTCTATCTCATTTGAGTGGAAAACAAAATATGCTTCCATCCACATGGTGAAGGTTGTCTTTTGGATGAATAATGAAAATGAGTTGGTTTTAGAGTTTTATATAAAAGGCACAAGGAGGAAACTATTCTAAATGATTTGACACTTTTCCTTTTCTCATAATTTTCACTACAAAAAAATTCTTGGCATAAAAATTACATATTTTATACATTTCCTTATTTTTCTTTGTCTTTGTAAAGTCTGGAACTTCTTTTGTTAATGCAAATTAAATTTTGCAGAAATGGATTTAAGGACAAGTTCAAACTTGAATTGGGGAAGGATATGGTATCTTAATTCTCTTTCACACATTCCTTGGAATATGCTAGAAGTATAGTGAGATTCTGATAGCCGTATTACACTGCTGATTATTCACCAGGTAAATCCTGACCCAATTAATTAAATCAATACTTAGTAAGAAACAATTTCTTTTGGCATTTGTATTTTTATCACCTTCAAAATTGTCATACAAAATTCTTCTGAATTTAATAACTCTTTGAAGACAACCTGAAATCTAGTGGTCATGAAAAGTATATAACATCTTTATGAAATCAGACTTTCTGCATATTATATGTTAACAATATCATGCTTTTCCCCTGCCCCTAAGGACACCACGAAATAATGAGCTTCCTATTTTGACTAAGAGTCTACTTTTTCCTTTGATATACTCAGTTACCTTTAGTTCTGGGATCTGTATAGTCAACCTTTCTTGCAAAATAACCTTAAAGACTCAAGAAAGTTAATTCCTTGGTGTGGGAAGTACACTGTTGATACCATTTGACAGTGTCTTAGAGGTAACAAACAGAACTTTTTAAGATCTAATAGTTTGGGGATGGAAAGAACACTTGAAAAGCAGTCCAAATTTTCTGAGAAAACTTCTTATTGGAGAAAGTAAAACAAAAATTTTCAACTTGTTTGAAAATAAATAAGCCTCATACCAAAGTTGAATATGAGGGAGAGTTACAGTGAAATATCCCATGAAGGAGCTAAGGTTTCAACACTGTCCCTATGTTCTCTGGCAAGAGGCTAGAACAGTACTTGAGCTTTCTCACCGGGAGATGATTGCTCACAGATAAGAAGGTGCAGATACAAGATGAGAAAGGGAAATTAGAAGGGAAAAAGTGTTGATAGTTGAGAAAAGAAAGATTAGATTATGCTTATACTTGACTATGAAGGAATGAATGTCTAGATAGGTCAAAGAGAGCAGAAGAATCAAAGGTACCTAGAAGGTAGAGTTCATAGCCTTGTGTATTATCTCTAAAACCATTCATAATTTGTGCTGTATTTTTGTGCTTCAAAAACAAGTTAGAAACTGCTGTGAAAATGCTTCATCTTGGCATGAACTAAACACAGTTGCAGTGGAAAGTATATTCATCTATATGCTCAAAAATCACAGTGATGTATAATGAAGTAAAACGAAACTATTTACAGATTAAGTTAATTTTATTATTTCATACATTTAACATTTATAGCAATTATTACTTTCTTAAAATGCTATTATCATCTTGAGATATATAGAAAACTATGGTATATTACTTTGTTCCTCAAAGAAAGAGCACTGAAAAATAGAATGCATATATAATGAAAGAAATAGTTTGGTAGTAGTAACAAATAGGCCACTTCCTAGAAAGGATTATTTCATCTGGAAAATGAGTATAATAATCACAACTATTCTATATATTTCACTTTAGGCCATGAATACCAGAATCAATAAATATTTGAAAAAATTTGGAAAGATGTAAACTTTATAACTGACAGGAAAATAAGAGCTCAAGCTATTACAAAGCTAAATGGGTTAAACATAATGACAAACACCATGTTGTGAAGGTCACAACATGATGAAAATAAATTAAATATAGGATTATTTGAGAATTCATGCAATGATTAAAAGGGATTTACTTTTTTAGACACAGGTGTTGGCATTAAGGAAGTGAGAAAAATGTCAATCCCTGCCTGTAACATAGTTGCATAATGAGTCTCTTTATTTATACCGTCACATACACTGATTAAGCACTATTAATCCTAAGCATCAAAAGCAATCCGTCTTCATTCCGGCTCCTTAGCTTACTGATCAAGGATCATGTGACCTAATTTTCTTTAATATTTTAGGATGAACATGTCTTTTCCAAAAACAGATACTAAATTTGTATATTTCCAGCAACTACAACACACTGTATAAGTTTGATTCTAGTTACTAGAAAATAAATTCTCAGCCTTCAGACAGTTGGTATTTACACACTATATATTATGTAGAAGTATGTACATATAGATCTGGACTCTGTCAATTAGTTATTAAGGACATTTTGTAACATTCAGAATTTTATTCAAATGTGAGTTTCTTAATATATCCTAGTACCTTTTATCTGAACATCAGTTGGAGTATTTCCTTTATTATAATGCCAGACAATAGAATTCTTCAAAAAATACAGAAGAACAAGTTCACTATAATGAGACATCAATAATTAGTTTTAACATAAAAGAATATATACATGTATTCAAAATGAGGAAAACACCTCACCTACTTGTACATGGTTTTACTAAACTAAATGAAGACACAACCGGCAATTGCAACTCCAGTCACTACCCTAATTCACATCACACTTTCATATGATGATATCAAGCAATTTTAAACAATTGAATATTTCTTTGTTTTTCTTTCATGTTTCAGACAAACAATGAGGAACAACCAGACAGACAACCCTGAAGGAATTCATTCTTCTTGGCTTTGCACTTTACCCACAGGTAGAGACGTTCCTCTGTGTGATCATCTTTTGTCCCCACTTTCTCACCCTGGCAGGTAATCTTGCCATCATGGCTTTGACTTGGGCGGACAGATCTCTCCACACTCCCATGTACCTCTTCCTCAGTGCACTCTCCTTCTCTGAGACCTGCTACACATTAACCATCATCCCCAAGATGCTGGAAGATCTTCTGACCAAGAGCAGAAGCATCTCTGTCATAGGCTGTGGCCTGCAGATGTGCTTCTTCCTGGGACTTGGTGCTACAAACTGTATCATCCTCACTCTGATGGGCTATGACCGCTTCCTGGCCATCTGCAAACCTCTCAGTTACCCCATTCTTATGACGAATGTTGCATGTGGACAGTTTGTAACCTCTGCTTGGGTTGCAGGTTTCTTTACCTCTCTAATAGAAACTGCAACAGTATTCAGGGCCTCTTTCTGCAATCCCAACCTCATCAAGCACTTCTTTTGCCACATGCGGGCAGTTGTCAGACTGTCCTGTATAGACAGTGACCTTACAGAGTTCATCATCACAGTGATTTCAATGTCAGGATTGCTTGGCACATTCCTGCTTATCACCCTGACTTATGTGCTCATCCTTTCCACTTTCCTCAGGATCCCTTCAGCTGAGGGTAAGCAGAAGGCCTTTTCCACCTGTGCCTCCCACCTCACAATGGTCATCATCCACTTTGGTTTTGCATCTATTATTTTTCTGAAGCCAAAAAACATAGATGGAGATGATACACTCAGAGCCATTCCTTTCATAACCTTTCATAACCCCTTTCCTCAGTTCCTTCATATTCAACCTCAGGAATAAAGATATGAAGAATGCTTTTAGAAAGATCTTTGGAAAGATACATACCTTAAAAATATAACTCAGATTTCTTCAGATGGATTAAACTATGGTTTATGTCCCTGAAAGTCACCAAACATTTACTCACATTGCTTTTCTTGGAGCTTGGGATATGAGAAGAAATGTAGTTCGCCTGGAAGAGACTCAATCCCTGGCCTCTAATTATCTTGGTAAGGCAATGTTCCATCCTCTGTGCTTGTGAATGAAGAATTCTGCTAACCAACTTCTGGGTGTCATTCATCAGGGAGAAAACAAGATTGTCCAAGGAAAAGGAGTATTTATTATCACAGTACTGAAAGTTGTTTCCAATATCCAAAGACCAAAATGATGAAGAATTTTGTGGGCTAATTTGTGATAGCCTGGATTACACATCTCAGAGGTTAAACCTTTTCTAGTACAAAATATATTATAAAAAAAACTAAATTGACTATTTGTGGATATCTGGATGCATAAACGTGGATGGAAACATTGCATATATATTTCTTACGTGTTCGTGCCACAGTGATTACTAAATACAGTTAATAGTAAACTGTTCATGAATGTGACCTTCCAGAAACTGCGAAAAACTGCCTCCTGAAGATAAAGCAGTTCTTACAACACTGTGTCTCGGAAGTAAACAAGACATTAATACATATGAGTTCCATGAGTTTGTGAACTATGGATGTGAGAGGAAACTCCATTCTCTCTAAAATAAAAATATTCAAATGCATATGTTTTTATACTATGTCATGATATTGAAATATCATGTGAATGTAGCAATTGGGGATAATTTTAGTAAGTCATTTAATGTATAAACAAGATGCATATATCATTAATCTTTTGTATTTCCAGCAATTTAAATTTCAGTCTCTGTTCTGTTCTTGCTAGTAATATAAAGAATTAATTCAGATCTAGTAGAATTTTTATGTTTCTTTTATAATACTCTTTTTAAAATCATTTTATAATACTTTTATAATACTCTTAATACTTTTATAATACTTTTATACTGTAATACTTTTTACTATATATAGTATACTTTTATACTATAATACTTTTATACTATAATACTTTTTTATGCTATAATACTTTTTTATACTATAATACTTTTATAATACTTTTATAATACTCTTTTTTAAATCATTAAATCTCTCAGGATAATAATCTAATTCAGAGAAAACACTGGTCATCTGGAAAGAGTAAAGTTGATAGTACAACAGGGAGATGCAGACATTCCAAACTTCTAAGACTGAAAGTCAATAAGCGTGGAGACAGAGCAATGATAACTGTTGCACCACACTCAGCCCCAGGAGCTACTGTCCCCTATGTTGAAAGAAATCCAAACTTCTACTAAGGCACTTATGGAGCTTGGATTTTCCCACCTTCTCACTTGAAGGTGTATTTTCTTTGTCATTTTAACTTCTCAATAAACTCTGCTTCTGTGCTTCAATGCATGCATGTGTTATCTGAATCATTTCACCAAAGATACAAGAATTGAAGAACAGTAGTTAATTCCTCACAGGGTCAAAATCTGCCTACCTGATAACCAAGGGAGTACTAGAATGGGAGAAAAAGGGAAAGGGAAAATATTTAAAGACATAATGACTGGATAGTTCCCATATGTAATGAAAAACACAAAGCCACACATCTGGAAAGTTCAATAAAGCTAACTAGGGTAAATGCAAAGAGATACATTAACCAACATACTGTGACAATTTATTGTGACTGATAATATGAGTAGATTAATAAATACCTAACAGATTATCAAAACACACTTCTAGGTTTGTCTGAGGGGTGTTTCCCAAAATGGTTGGTGACTAGTCCAGCTACTTGAGGTGGAAGATGCATACACACTGTGAGTGGCATCATCCAACAAATCTAGAGCCTGTGTGAAATGAAAGAGAAAGGAGGAAGTTCCTGCACCTTTGAAAAGCTCCCTTCTGTTTTTTTTTTTTTTTTGTGTGTGTGTGTTTAGATTTTATTTAAAGAGAAACAAAAGCATGTAAAGGGTACAGATAATACAGAATTCCAAAAAAAAAATAAATAAAAAAACAAGATAAACAATAAGAAATCACTAGTTAATAAATTACATATTATCCTCTTAGAAATAGTTGTTCAAGTTACAAAATTAAAGCATACAAAGTAGATAGTCAAACAGTGAGAGTGTGAACAGCTACACATGCATGAATCTCTACGTGTATTTCTATCCTTTCTGTATTAGAGGGAAAAACAAAACTTAGCAAGACAAAACA